>BRDA01006503.1:55536-75238 GCA_036984385.1 Crenuchus spilurus
TTACTTCTAAATTGTATATTGAACAAAGTTTACGAAAATAACAATTTTCATTTTGTCACGAACTAAACTTGTATTATTTATTACATTGTATTTTTAATGTTTATAAAATTGTATATAACTTCTGGACAAATCTTGTTTGTGTTGACGTGTAAAATGTTGGAAAATCTTTTTATGTATTTTATTTTTGTAAACAGTTAGAAAATGTATACGGACTTCTGTTTTGTAAGTCCCTTGTCATTACACGTACAGGTCTTCAATATATGTTAAAATATTTGTAATTTTTATGTTACATTATTTATTATGTTCAAATCAAGCACTGTTTTACTTTTAACAATAAAAGCATTTGAAACAAGTTATATGTTAAATCTTCATTTCCATTTATATGTATATAAATGAATACAAATTGTAAAAAACATATCGGCCGATATATAGTTATCGCCATTTTCTTCCTCTTTATTATTGGTACCGTATCGGCCAAACCAAAATCCATATCGGTTGGGCTCTACTTTTTAATATTTAACCTTCATAGATCCAAGGATCCAAAAGACCTAGGATAGAATTTCACCCAACATTGTAGGTGATAACAAAATACTTTATTATCACAATCAACATTTTTGGTTAGAAACAATGGAACAGTAATAAAAAAAGTTTGCCTTAACATTAGGAAAATAAATCTTTTTTGAGGTAGAAAAGGAAAAACCACAATACAAAAATTAAAATATAAATTCTCCCCTGACTAGACATCTTTTCTAGCTCTCTGTTTCTTTTTTCAAGTAGAATTGTTCTTAAGAAAAACATTCTGCTTTTTCTTAAATAAACAGAGAGTAAAAAAATATCACTGAACACAACTTAAAACTAAATCTCCTGAAGTAGAGGGCTGACAAACCACAATACAACAAAATTAACACACCACAACAAATACTGTAAACAGTTTCAAACTTATTCTGTTTTTCAAACAATTCTGTTAAGTCAAACAATAAAATAATACAAAAATAAGGAATTTCTTCCTTTCAGTGCACTTCTCTACGTTTTTTCTTAAATAAAGTGTAAAAAAAAATATAACTTAAAGCTAATTAAAACAATCTTCAGGGAAAGCGCTGAGTGGGCGGGCCAGGCTGAGCCCTACATGGCTTTTTGGCTGGCGCTGCTGAGCCACGTGACAGTACAACAACAAAAAAGAAAGGGAGACTTGAACATGAGGAATTTGGATAGACTTGCAGAGTTCTGGAACACAGTGGTTTAATCCTCTGGAGTCTGAGAGTTCAGACACTTTGACGTAGTCTAACATGCCCTGACTTTTTACAAATTACACCCATCGAAAAATTATTTTCCCCAAAGTGTTACATAGGCTTTTGTTCAGCACAAACTCAGCAACAACAGTGTCAAACAGTAAGAGTGTCATAAATCTATATTTTGATTAAATCTGCTCTAATCTTAGACTTTCCAAAAACTTATTTTCAGATGTGCTGATATATTGGGAAAAAATGCCAAGACTTTTGAGCTCTGAACTGAATAAACAGAGGTGTTGGCTATATACTGGTAATTACAGTTTTTAGAAATTGTATTTTGTGGTTTTATTCCTAAAACTTAACAAATGTGAGGTGACACTCTGTTTTCCTCAGTCCCTAACCCTTTATTGAATATTCATGAGATAGGTGTGAGCTGAGAGGTGAGCACTCTTTGTTCAGGGGCAGCGTTCTTCATTTATAGAGTCAAACTGGCATTTACACACATTCCTGGGCTGCTAATCCTCCAATGGAATGTCTGGAATTTCCATGTTGTTATCATATGAATAACAGATCACCTGAGTGGGCAGAAAAAAATGCAAAACTGAAAAATGTGTCTGTTTATTCGTACTTCTCTCACAAACATCTAAAAATAAGTACACCCATTAAAGTATCCAGGGTATGTTTAGTTTTTGTTTCTAGAATTTTGTTAATATCCCACTGGCAGGAGCGCTGACTTCAGAGGGTTAAGTGTAACACAAGAAAGGTGAGGCTTATGACCAAAAGAACACTATCCTCACAGTCAAGCATGGATGTGGTCAGTTATGATATAGGGATGTTTTTTTTTTTTCTTGATCGTGTGACTGGCATCATTTTGCGTAACAATGCTATGCCTTCTGTGAAATGAACTAGACATTTTTCATTTAAAAATTATAAGTTGCCAATATTAAGTTATGTATTCTTTTTTATTGAGACTTCCATTGTATATTTTCTTTCAATTCTATCAGTGGCTTGTAGTACATAAGGCAGGGACCCCTTCTGTATGACTTACACAGAAAATGTTATAGATCACTGTATAGAATTCAGAAAACAAGCATAGCCTATATTTCACTGCTTCAAAATCCAGTGAACAGTAAAAGGTTTCAAGTATATGGTGTATACACCAAAGAATATCCACAATTTTTTTGAATTTCAGATGTTTAACAATACAAGATAATCAATTTTGTATGCATACTGTGCCAGCTCAGTAAAATATTTCAGTAAAAGCAACACTCACAAGCCCTTTATGCCAATGTGAGGATAAAAGTGTATTCTCTGCTGTTTACCAGAAAAAGTGTTAGACCTACCAAAGGTCCTTTGCTTCACAACATAAAGCATATGAAGTCCATTCTTGGTGTGATTTAGCTCTGATCCCACAGCCATAAAAGTCTTAAAAACAGGACAATCCCAGCAAAACAGCTTCTAATGATGTAGGTTAGCATGCCATAGTGTCAGAAACTAGCTAGCTACATCTTTTCTCTTTCTTGACAAGACTTACAATGAGAGTTGGCTGAACTTGAGTTTCTTGATCATACACTACAGTATCTGTCACCATTCAGAGTTAGCTGAGTAATGTGAGTTAAGTTACTGATGTGAATACACTGAAGTGTAAGACAGATATAGACCAGCGTCCCCAAATAAATAATACATTTATCAAGTATTTCACCAAATTAACAGGACACCTATGAAGTACAGAGCTTTATTTCCATTCTACATCAATGGTCCGAAAACAAAATAAAATGGTAAATATCCGTTGACAAATAAAAGTGGGTAGCTTACCACAAACAAGCTGGCTTCTTATAGATTACTCCTCATGTTTTCTTTGTATACATCAATACACAAAAAGGACTAAATGTGTTGTAATTGACGTATTAATGGGTTAAAAGCTTTGGGGTGGCATTGTGGGCAGCATTGGGGGCTGCTGTGGCCTGGTGGTTAGTCACATGTACATTATTAATTTAAAAAAATCACTGTTTGAGAATTAAAACAGTGTCAGAAACAAGTGTGATACTCAAGTGTACTGATAGTCTTACATCCCTATTGTTAAACTGTCCACTACTGACTAACAATGACAGCATCTACAACATTTTACTCATGAACAATACCACTGTAGTGGACACTATTTTCTGCATAGTGGTCATTTCCCCAGTAAAGTATCTCTCCTCTTAAACTGCTTAATTAAGACTTAGCTAACTGCGCACAACCTGTGTGTGCAATTATGCACAGTATTTATGTGAAAACCCCCGAGTCAGATTAAAAGTCTGGATAGTGCAGAACCAAAACAGCACTTCAAACACACCGACCACTGACACACAGTCACACCCACCTTAAGAGGTCTTGTAAAGTTCATGACTCATGGACTATGGATTAGAGCGGTGTTGATGGCACAGTATGTAGTATCTATATTTAACACACCAACAATCAAGATAAAATGACATTACTTGGGTTTTGGCCATACTGTCCACCCCTGTATACATATTCATTTGGTTGTTTAGGATAACTGTATTATATTAGAATCTCTGTAGTTACACTATGCATGTCCTGACAGGGGGGCAAACAGACTTAATAAGCAACACACCGCAGGCAGGTCTGGTGCTCTTTGTTTGCACACAGGATCCAGTTGCAGCTTCTGAAAGCTGTCTCCAGTTTTGGATGGGCTCTCTGGCTCCCTTTGAACCCATCAAACATGAATTTGCCCTAGGCCTGATTGAGGAGATATCACAGTGTTTGATGGATGGTTGGCTTCAGAAACGCGTACATAGACACAAACTCTCACAAACACGTGCTCACTCCTACTCCCCAGCACTTCATTTCTCTTTCCACTCTTAAGGCCATGTTAGGCTACAGTGTCCCATTGTGCTGTTCTTGACCTCAAAAACAAAACGCTCTGCCAGACAGCATTGTTACATTTCCCAGGTGTCTGAGGACACATGCTTTACGAAGTGCTGAAAACACACAAGTTCAACAGCACTCCCCAGAGGAAAAGAGTGGAGCCGTTATTGTACAGTCAAAAAAAATGGAAAAAGCATCCACAATGCATTACTGCTTTTCAACTTCCTCCATTTATCCCAGATGTATCTGATCAGCCAAGACAAGCAACTTTTCCAAATGACACTTCCAAGAATAATGCCATTAAAACTATTACTTAGTATTTACTAAACAGCTAAGCCATTCCTACCAAAGGGCATCACTAAAACTTCTCTCAACCCAATCAACCACATCCAAATCTTAACGAGGGTCTCACAGACTAGCCTATGAGCTAGGTTTAGGACACAGTGTGACTTCATAACTATGAGCAACTATTCCAGACAACAGCAGAGCTGGTAGGAGATGGTCCTTTAAATCAGAGTCCTTCATTTTCATAAGGCTCGTCATCACCACTAATCAGTAATCAAATCAAGTTGTAGGGTTTGTTAGTATCAACTTGAGCTTTGTGACATCCTGCTGGAAGTAGCCATCAGAAGACGAGCACACTGTGAAGACGAGTCTATTCAGGTAGACTGCACCATTAAATTGATTGGTATTAAGGGTGCCAAAGTGTGCCAAAATCCCCCACATCATTACAGCACCACCTGCTTGAAACATTGATGAAAGGCAGGATCGATCCATGTTGTTTACACCTAATTCTGATAACTGATAACACTGATAAACCCAAAATGTCTAAGCCTGTGTAAACTGTACCTCAGTTCTTAACAGACAGGAATAGAACTTGGTGTGGTCTTCTGCTGACGTAGACCATCTGCTTTAAGGTTTGATGTGTTGTGTGTTCAGAGATGCTCTTCTGCATACTTTGGTTGTAATGAGTGGTTGTTTGACTCTCTGTTGCCTTCTATATGCATGCTCAGAAAAGTATAAAAGTCTGTTTCAATCCAACATAGAGAAGAGACTGAGACATGGAAAGAAAGGAAAATCTCCTAACATTACTATACAAACCGAGGCTATGTCAGACGGAATATTTCAACTTTGATCCTCTTTTACAGAAAAAGCTTGGCTTTGATCTTCTGTGGGCACCTCAGCGGGACGTGCCTCATTCACAGAGTGTGCTATATGATGGGGTAGCACAGGTTATCATCAGTGCAGAGCAGTGTGCAATCTGCTGCTTAATCACACTCTTGGCTATTTATTACCCACCCAAAGAAAAGATCCAGAGCTAACAGTATCATATGGCTTTCCATCTTCAAAAACACGCCTTTGTCCTCAATGCACCTCACTCTAAAAGAAATACGTTTCAACAAGAACAGGAAACAGTGTAACTGAAAAGAATAAATCAGTAATAACTCTTTTTAAAGGCTTGTCAAGGACACATGTTGCTGTGCATACAAGGCTATTCAATCTTCTATGGTAGATATGTAGGAATATACGGGATACACTAGGAGATAACAATCCAGAAACAGTCACAATAAATGTTAGTAATGACTTGAACAGGAGACTTTTCAACTAATGCCAAATGTAAAAGCCTATTTTATTCAACATTAGTGAAATAAGTGCACTACTGCGAGCTCAAAGCACATATCCATAATCATATTCCTACATCTTACAATGCCATGTTCATCTTCCAGCTGTATGGCTGAATTAAAGCTTATAAGCTCAGTGTTAACTTGCGAGACACACCAACCCAACTAAAAAGTGGTGACACTGTCCTACCTCACTATTGTACCACAGAAGACTGACTACCTGGGGCAACAGCATTTGTGGATTTTATCATAATCTCAGAACAGGAAGAACATCAAATCCTAAATAAAAGTGCGCCGTCATGAAACACGTTCAATATAATAAGTGACCCCAAACGTTTCACTTGACAGTGAGAAAAACATTGCATAACAGATCATTAGAGCACTGAAAAAAGCTAATGAATGCATGTAAAGAACCATGCAAACCTCAAAATACTTTACAAAAAACGACAAAAACAACACAGTGTCCAACACTCTGCTAACCCTACAGGAAACATCTCTAATATTTACTTACAATATCCAACCCAGCATTTTATGCTGATATCAGTCCCATACTGATACAGGGATCAGACCAGTGCCATCTCCATTGTGTAGACTGAAAATCCAGCTGAGCAATGAGCATAAGAGGCTTGTTCCACACTGTAATGAACACAACCCTCTGATAGGCCCATGGCTTGTTTGTAAGGTTTTTAATGATTTAATGCTCTTATGGCAAGCTCGCTACACACAATACTACACAGTGCTAAGCTTAAAATACTAAAGATTCTCACATTTATTACAGCTACACAGGAAATACTGTAAAACAGTATTAAAATAACACATACAAACCTAATCTGTAGCATTACGATAATGTACAATCTACAAAAAACCTTTTAGAGTTCATTTATAACCGCATAACAAGGACACTGAATTTGTAATGCCTATCCGTGATAATGTGCATTAGGACTGGGTGAGGCCTATTGGTATAAGATGATGTCAGGAAAACCACCATGGTGGTGGTTGTGTTGTGGAACTCTTACAACGTATTAAACGTTTTTATGTACTTTCTTTTACACTTTTTGAAAGGATTTCAAATGTCTGTTATATTAATCACTAATAATTAATGCACATTTCTGTTTTTTGCACATTAGTGCCAGTTCAATGCCCATCTAGTCTTTCCTCATGTAAAAAATCCTTATGTTAAAAATGGGTCAAAATTCCCATATTTTGACTGTATTTTCTGCAGTTCCTAAAATACGATTCATTATATGCTGAAAAGCTGATGTTAACATTGTTTTTTGTAAAACATTTACTCATATACATACTTTTTGTATAGCTGATGGCATATCTATTGGCCCATGCCTAATATGCATTGTGAAAATATGCATTATGTTAATCATGTGCTCTAATGCAAAACAAATATTGTTTGAAAAGTGAATAAATAACAAGTGCTAATCTACAAATCACTCCAGCACTGATTCTGCCTCCCAGGTCATTAAACTTTTTCTTTTTTGTTAAAAATACTGGGAGAAATCATAAACCCAGGATTGTGGATCAAATACTTATTCAGTTACAGTCACTAACAAAAACCAAAGAAAGTGCTGGGAAATTATAACCAGGTGCAATATTCCTGTCATTTAAGGCTTTATGACTTTCTGCTATTTAAAAACAACAATTAGACATGTTCATTGCTGCTGACACATCAGAGAGGAAAGGACTGTTTTACTAAAACTGTTAATGTCTGTTTAACCTCTTAAGACTCAATTCTGGCTCCAAACTTACATTCATGATTACTATATAACTGTATAATAGGTTTATATGACACAAACATGTCAAAATTGCCATTATTTACTCTGTTAGACTGCTGGGAGTCTGGGCCAATTGGGGCACAGACTGGAGTCATGTGAGGGTTGCAGCCAGTTCAGATAGTTCAGTCCTGCTGTGGTGGTGCTGAAGCTCCACTTAGACTTAACAGCTTCTACTGTTCCGTTCTCCATTAATAATATTTTCATTTTACTGAATAATAGCTCTTTAAATTGTCTTCTTCCTCTACGCCATTACAATAAGTGCACAAAATTAATTTCAATTACACATGTTGAGACCACTCTCAAATTGTTTTCAAATAGGTTTGATGAGGTTCTGGGGCAGGTTTGATATTGGAGCAGGTGTTTTTAATGAGGTTTTGGTGCAGCCTTAGCCTGGTGGTTAGGGATCTGGTCTTGCAGTTTAATCCCAGGGCAGGTCATGACTGAAGTGCCCTTGAGCAAGTCACCTAACCCACAACTGCTCCCCGGGCACCATGGACAGGGCTGCCCACTGCTTCTAGCACATGTTCTCACAGTCTACACTGCTTGTTTCACTGCACAGATGGGTTAAATGTGGAGGCCAAATGCCTTTGTGTGCATTCACACTGGCAAAAAAGTTGAATCTAATCTAATGAGTGAACTTTGCTATTTTTTGAAGAGTGCTTTATAATAATGCTTCTTTTATAGTCTTCCCAGGGACATTAAGTTAATTGTGCAAATACAAAAAGATAATCAATCAACCAATATTAGATGATCCACCAAGAAATAAAACATATATAATTATAGTTATCAGACTTATATTAAAATGACCACTGTTAATTCCATCTGATAATTTTATATCTTGTTTTTAAGCTTCTGTAGTGAGAACTTTCCTTTTCAAGACTCCCCAGTGTCTTCTTCTGGTCACTGTGCAACACACTGTAATGGTCACTGTTTGCCTTTCAGGAACATGAATTTTACAGTAAATTATTTACATTAAAATAAATATCTGTATAATCTCTGTACCTACAATTGCTTATCGTTTTGAATGAGAAAATTCCATTCTGGGCTATTATATGGGCCCCCCAAGAGGCTCAGGAATAAGGCACCGACACTATGATCAGACAATTCTGAATCCCAGTCATGCTGCTTGCAAACTACAGACTGGGCCCAAGACAGCAAAATTGGATGTGCTCTCTGTGTGGGTAGACAGAAATCTCTACTCATGAAATGTCGGCTGGCTCAGGTGTCTGCAAGGTGACTCATCACAACTCGGGATCTTGCACTTTCCTCGGAGTGCAACAGGCTGCTCAGTAAAGATGTATCGGCAGCAGTTGGAAAAAAGGCGATGACTAGACTGCACATGCATCAGAGGAGGCTGTGCTAGTAGTCTTCTGGAGTCAGAGACATTGCAAGTGATTGGGAGAGTCCTAGCGAATGGGTGGGTCAACTGGCTACCACTACATTTGGGGGAAACTGCAGTGGTAAAAATAATAATAAAAGTACTGATGGGATACTGGCTATACCCAACGTCTAACATAACTGAACTAAGATTAGAATGAAGCACTGGAATTCAGACTGAAGTTCACATATGAGGTCAAAAGACAGAGACAGGCCCAATAGTTGCTGCTCATGATAATTTGCAAAGACTTTCTCAAACTGACACCCTGAAATCGAGAGCACAAAGGTCCTTTTCAGGCGGCTTGGCTGGTCAGGGCTTGCAGCTGTCACAGAGACAGCTCTGTATGTTTGCTGCATATTGCTGACACCTCCCTTTAGCATGGGACGAGGAATCTGAAGATTCTTTTTCGTTTCTGTTTTTTTCTTTTAAGCAAAAGATTAAACTGATCTGGAGTTTAGGGGCTGATGTAGGGTAGCTGGACACAGAATAGAGAAGAAAAAAACAGAACATTTCTGCATGAACAAAATCAACATTAACAACAAAATACATTATAAGAGTGAAAAAAGTAAAAGGCAGATGGCAGAGTGTTCGGTGAATGAAGCATTAAAAGGAAGCACTACATGGCATAGTTTTTATTGTTGCATGTCAAAAGCCTCTTTCATGACTATTCTGCCTCTCTGCATATTGTCAGTCACATCTACACAAGTACAGGCATGATGAGCAAACTCATCTTTAACCCACTGAACCTCGTGTTTATTACCCAACAATTATTTGGTGCTACTGCGGCATTGGAGGCCACTGATTGTTTTTTTCAGGGCAGATATTATTATTACTAATTAAGAAAGCTTTAGGACTGATATTCATATTGAATACTGATATTTAGGACTGATATTCATTTACCATGAATCACCCCCACTACCACCCCACCCCCCTTTTCCCATTTTTGGTGGGACTGTATTTCTACCTCTGGAAAATATCCATAAATAACATTAAAATCAAAATAAATGAAAATGCATTCTATGAACTGTCACCTCCTCTGGGTGTTCCCTTTCCTCATCCTGACTGATAAGACGCCTGTTCCCGTGCACTCGGGCACGTGTACCCATGCAAAACCAAACGCTAAGACAGAGGCAGCCCAATGCAGACTACATTATACAGACAAAAATATCAGAATGAGAGTTCATCAATATATACTGTGACTGGGATAAGAATTCCAACATTCTGATTGCGTCACGATCATGTGGACGTCTTGGTCTGTCCACACACCCACAGAAACATTCCAGCATAATATTGATGCTGAAACCTCACAAAACATTTATGTCTTGTTTAGACAGGCAGCATAAATCCAATATCAGGCCTTTCAGGACAGATGTTCTGCAGTCTGAAAAACTAAAAACTACATTTTCTTCTAATCAGATTCAACTTACGGTTTCAAATCTGATTCAGATCAGACGTCTGGATATGAGGCTCACTTTTATCAGCTGGACTAGGTGTATTAATTTTAATTATGGACACAATGGTCCCAAGTCCCAACTTTTTTGGGATTTGTTGACACCATTAAATTTTGAAACAACATATTTTTCCCTTAAAATGATACATTCTCTCAGTTTAAACTTTTGATCTGTGATTTGTGTTCTATTCTGAATAAAATATTAGATGTTGGCATCTCCACATCATTGCATTCAGTTTTTATTCACAATTTGTTTAGTGTCCCAACTTTTTTGGAATGCGGTTTGTATTTATTGAAATAAAAGCCAACAGCAGTGGTGGGTAAACACCAACAAAACATGTCAATGTCTCAATAACGTGTCTTGTGGCCTTCAGAATCAATTACAGCCTGACAACATCTCATGCTGTTCACAAGTTGACGTATTGAGTTATGATCCTCTACACGATGACTCAGCTGATCTCATAAATTTTCTGTGGGATTCAGGTCTGGAGAAAGTGCAGGTCACTCTATTTGAGGTACCCAAGTCTCCAGCTTCCATTTCCTAATGATGTGACCTCAATGAGCTGGAGCATCATCCCTGAAGATGAAATGAGGCCTGTGTTGTTCATACAGAGGCACAATGACTGGATTAATGATGTTATTAGAGTAGTTTGGGCTTGTCACTGTACCATTCACACAGTGTAGGCAGTTCTGTATTGACTAGGCACACTAACACCATCACCACCAAAGACCCTTCTGGTGACAACAGTGGCTGATGCACAGCGTCTCCTTCACAGGTGAAGGTGTTTATCAGGACACATTTGCTGTGTTACTGCCACAAGAGGAGATTTGCTGGAACCACCAGATCTAAACAACAAGATGTTAACTAGACCCACTGACGTACTCATATTGACAGACATTGTCCAATAGTTTACCGTTTGATTTACATAATACCTGCACAAAGGTATAACTGCTTCAGCAAAGTCTGTGTTAAAGTAGAGGAGCTGGCACCCAAGTGTGATCCTGCCTCTCGGGTGTGAATGTGCTGTCCCGTGGACAGAATTCTGTTCTATTTTTATTTCTCTTTATATTTATTTATCTATAATGCTGAAACAACTTTTCCAAGTAAACTTTTATATCTTTTAAATGTTAAACTTTGACTCATTTTCAGTTTTTTTTTTATTTTATCATGTTATCTCAAACTTTATTTTATGCTGGGGTAAAATGACTGAGCTGAAACAGGCATTCATGGAACATGCAGTAATGTCATGTTCTCCTCTTGCTGTACTTGATAAAAAAAGTGAAATGCTGTTGTGAACTAAAGCACCACCTGTCTAATAGCTTACAGACTGGTAGGTCTGACAAATTTTGCCCTTAACTAGTCAGTGCATGTACAATTGCAACATTACTATGATAAGAAATGTGGATATGCAAGCAAATGTAACAGTCTGACATTCATATATAGTGAATTACTACTTACTGTATTAATGTTATATGTATTTATTCTAATAGTATTTTTTAAATAAATGTCTAAGTGATTAGTAGAGGGTACGGGAAGCAGCAGACTAATATATATATATATATATATATTCATTCACAAATATATACAGCATAAAGGTTTAATTGCTTTGAAAGAGTTTGTGTTAGTAGGACGATTGGCTGGCCTACCAAAATTACTCTAAGAGTGCGTGCATCAATTAAGTTCACTTCTCAATGGCTAAAAATAAGTTATATATATATATATATATATATATATATATATATATATATATATATATATATATTATAATATTTTGGACAAACATGGGTCATGGGCACCAAATACTATTATGAAATCATGTTGAAGAAGGTGATTGGAGACATTATTAATTAATAACTCCTCTTATTAACTGTTTTACAAAGTAATGTTCATTTTCTAACTTATATAATTACTTAATGATATACAGGGATATGTGATCTTTAAAATATTTGCTCTATTTAGCTGGGTCACAATGACACAAGGCCTCAGAGTTATTTAGACTTCTCAGGCTCTGCAGCAGGTGGTTATCAGGATGGGTTCTGGCCATGAGATAAGATATGCTGGAACCATCAGAGAACATGATGTTAACTAGACTCATTGATGTGGTCATTTTGTTTACAATATCAAATGGTTAACTGTTTAATTTACATATAAAACAAACATATATATATATATATATATTCACAAATATATACAGCATAAAGGTATAATTGCTTTGAAAGAGTTTGTGTTAGTAGGACGATTGGCTGGCCTACCAAAATTACTCTAAGAGTGCGTGCATCAATTAAGTCCACTTCTGAATGGCTAAAAATAAGTTGAATTAAACCAATACTGCAAAGAAGAGTGTGCCAAAATTCCTCCACAGATATGTTAAAGACTCATTGCCAGTTATCGCAAATGCTTCATTGTAGCTGTTGGTTCCATAGGTGGCACAACTAGTTATTAGGTTACGGGGGCAATTACTTTTTCAGACAGGGCCTGGTTCATTTGTATTGCTTTTTTCCTTTAATAAGTCACTGAAAAACTGCATTTTGTATTTACTCGAGTTATCTTTGTCTGATATTTCAATTTGTTTAATAATCTGAAATATTTAAGTGTGACACGTGCAAAAACAAAAGAAATCTGTAGGGGGTAAATACTTTTTCAGAGCACTGTACATGCAACAGTTCCATAAGAATTTTGCTTGGCGAACCTTTCTTCAGAGCTTAAAGGAATTATACCACATAAACAAGTGTACTTCAGAGAACTACTTAATGTTTAGCACCATACTAACACATAATTATAAACGTTCATTACAACGTTAAGTACATTAGCCTACAGCTCCAATGCAAAACTAATGAAGCAATGCTTGAGAACTACAGTGGAGGAAAGTGTAAATTATATTCTTTAAATACATTAATATAACAAACATAATAAATATCTGTGAAAAATAGGCGTGTTACCTTATTGTGGCCATGTTTGGATGGTTCTGAAAGTGCTCCTGCCATCGACGGTGCATGCAGTAATTTGGGGTGCCCTGAACACAGCAGGAGCCCATGTGAAGGGCCCTTGAGGGCAAAGGCCCCTGGAAAAGGCTGCCATCCTGCTGGTTCCCACTGCAGCAAACAGGCTCATGGAATGGACAACGAACACAGCAGGGTGGTGGAAGAGAGCTGGGCAGCAGTTTGGCCAGTCTCTGAGAGTCTGAAGGATGTGAGGAAGATGCTGATGAGGAGGAAGAGGACATTGAGGAAGATGTGGGCCGGATGGAGCCGTTCTGCTTCACACCACCATTCTGACTTGGTGATATCGACTGGGAAGACTCTTTGGGCTGTGCAAGTCCTGTTTTTGAAAGTGGTGCTGTTGGTCCCTGCTCCTCCTCCTCATTAGTGTCTGAAACTGCACCAGCAGCAGAACCAACTAAATCAACATCGGTCTCAGCATCCATGGTGTTTGGTGGAGTTCCGGCATTGCTGAGTGGCAGGTCATCACTGGACGCCTCATTAACAGCCATAGTTCTCCTTTCAATGGTCTAAACAGAAAAATGAGGTGAGAAATGAGGAATGGCCAATTTGACAATCTGAAAAATTACATCCATATATATCAATATTATCAGACTTATTAAAACCAATCAGCATCAGACAGACATTTACATCCCAGAACTTTATACAACAAGCTTTTTATTGGCCTCCAGAAGAGCTGAACATTTATGGTGACAGAGCATAAACTGTACAGTGAATTGTATTCATTTTACTGCTTTGGAAATGATACAAATTTTCACTTCTATATAATGTTAATCCAGGTTCAGCTAGTCTGAAGTCACATTTTCATCATATTTTGAAGCATAAGCACCTTTCATATTCAATATTTATATGACAAATACCACTACAGTGGAACCTTGGTTATCATTAACCCATTATAAAGTTCCTGATGATAACAGAATTGTACAATAACTGAGGATACTCTACATAAGTACAATATCCTATTGATATTTCTAGAACACCAACTGTATGTACCATTAAAATGTCAGTAAACAATAACAGTCCCAGCCGATCACAATACATAAACTGCCTAGACAACACAAAACTGACTGGATGTCTGCTCTTATTACTTATTAGAACATTATAGTAGCCTGCTAATGACACTGCAATCAAAAGTTTGGGGGGCCCTGGAGATACCCTTTTCCATGACACTTCTATTTCAGAAGAATTTTTCTGCTAACTGTTAGGAGAGTGTAATAAAATCCACTAAATCGTCTATGGTAGAAGAGAGAGGTATGACAGCTTAAATGATAGGTTTTGGTGTATCCCACATTTTGCTGACAGTGAGCTTACTGCACGAGAAGGCATTATGGGAACCCCACAACATCAGCCGCACACTGCTTCTCCCTGTAATAGCTAGCAACATGAATTTTACAGTACATTACAATATTTACATTACTTGGTTTGATACTGATATCAGCCTCAAACTCTTAATTTATAGATGATTGTAACAGAGCTGGATGCATCTCTAATATTTATATTCACAATCTGTGTGTATCTGGGCAGGTGTCTGTATTACAAAATAAAAAAAAATACAAATATCATCTATAAACTAGAGATACACCAAATATTTGTCAACCAAAATTATTTGGACAAAAATGGCAAAGCTATGAAAAATAAAGACTGAATAATTTATGCTGAACAAAGACATTTTTCATGACACTTATCCTTTACTAGTTCCCAGCCATACAGCCAAACGTAACTCCAGAAATAGCAAAAAGAAGAACAGAGCTGTTGTGTTCTGAACTAAAGTAAACAATGAGAACTAAAACTTTTCCCCGTGATAAAATCAGTTAAACACCACTCGATTGGCTTCTTGTTTTAATAAAACAGCGGTTAACATATGATAACACACATCGATGTTCAATTCATAAATTAATTCATTTTTTAACCACTCATTAAAATATTCTTCTGCTAAATGGTGCAGTCTGTAAACAGTTAATACTGTTACTAAACAAAATGATATTAATCTACGTTATATGACAGCAGACAAATATTATATTATATATATATATATATATATATATATATATGTGTGTGTGTGTGTGTGTGTGTGTGTGTGTTATTCTGTGCTTTGTTGTCATGTCTGCTGGTTTTTTAAACATATTCAGTACTCAATATTTTAGATTACGGCTTAGTAATTGAAATTTCTTTGAAAGCCAAGGCAAAAACATATTTAGCATATTATTTAATTTATGCAATGTTGGAAAACATGGTAAACTTTACGAAACACTGTGAGAAAACGTATTCAGTTTTTTAAATTTTTCATTTTGCATAGTTTCAGTCGGTAATGTTCATTTCGGCGCATTCCTATTTTAAACCCTGCATTAAAGACTTGAGAAGATCTTCTCATATGAAAGATACCAGTCACATTCCCAACAGAGCACATCATTCAACCAACCAGATTTTTCCACACATCTTTTGCAAAACCATCCTCAAGCACAGAAGTATGTCTCCATCCAAAAAAGGTTCCAGCTTTATGAAAGATTTCATTTGACAGAGGGGCGAGCAGTCTTCCCCTGCTGACCATCCTGCGTATGTGCGGTACACCTGAGGTCCAAAATACTTTCTTGAACAAACAAAACTGGTTGTGTTCACAGCGAAAAGCATCCTTTTTGAGAAGGATAATTCAACATATGGGGAATGTATGCAGTACACTAAATATCACCACAGTATCTGATTATGTCATCCCTCCGAGAATGATGATCATTGTAGCACTATTAAGAAGCAGTGAGCATGTTCCCCTAAACATTAAGAACAGTATGACTATAACAAATAAACAAGCCATAAATGTTACATGCTAAGATCCAACAGGATACATTATATCCATAAAACTCCTTTACAAACTGCAAACTAGAGTACAATATACAATAATATGAATATAGAGGCCCATTAGTTAACAGTTTATAAAAGCATTTGAGACTCAAAAATGTTGTAAAAGATCATTAATGTACATAAACAAGCATACCCACAAAACACAGACACATTAAAGAAACTAATAATGTTGTTTAAGCTCCATTACACTAAAAAAAGGATAAGAGCTGGGCAGCTATATATTTGTCCGGGGTTACAACCACAACCCTTTAATTACAACAAGACCGTAATCTTGTAAACCCAGACAAGATGCTAAAAAGCCAAACCCATGGGAAAAGAGTATTAGCCTCAGAACAAACACAATTAAAGACAGCATACCTCTATCTTATTAACATATAGATAATACTATACTATGCTTTTAAGTGAGGCTAACAGGTATCAACTGGCTGTCTCTCGGGCATTCCAAGCACACCATCTGAGGTACATTCAAATCACAAACAGGCTAATATATAGAGACAGACACCACATTACCAATTCCTCCAATAGTACATGTTGGTACATATCCTAAACTCATACTCAAGTAAAACCAACATTGCAAATGTGACTGGAAATATCATTCCTAAAAACCATCTGAACTGCAATGGAGGGTCAAAGTGCTAGGGATCAACTCCGGTTGTCAACTCAGTGATACATATATTGTGGTGAGACTCAAATTCAGGAGGAACTTTTAACTACCGCTGATGTAATGGTTCAAGGACATGGATTGAAGGAGTCAATTCTATTGATTCCAGTGACAGAGTCATACACTACTAATCCTGACACTAATACAAATACCGTGGAAGGGAAATCTTTAGATCTTTTACACTGAAAATCAGATTACATTGATATAAAAAACGTATCATAATGATATTTAGGTAAGCAGAATCCAGCCAGTCTCCATACATACTATCATTACAGGACACTAAATAAGCTGTGTTCAGACTGCAGGCCAATTGGATTTGTTTCTCAAATTAATTCTCCTGAGGACTGTCTGCACTGCCATTTGCAAGTGATCAGATTGGATTTGCATTTGGGGACATCACAACCTATCTGCTTTTGGGTGTTGCAGTAACAACAACATAGGCATCAGTAACTACAGTCAGTAGGCATCAGTGATGTGGTTTCAGAGTTGCCAGGTATACGGTTTTCCCGCAAAGTTGGGTTATTTTAAAAATGCAATCATGGGTAAAATTTCAGATGGGATTGGGTGTTGGTTTACTTTAAATGTATCATGACAAAAAACTCTTACGCATCATTGCGAGCGAAGTGAAAGGGAATTCAAAATCTGATTTGAGTGGCCAGAGCATCTGGACTGACGTATCTGTAAAAATCTGACTGTAATCAAATTTCAAATCGCCTACAAACGTAGCTTGGATCACATTAGCAAAAAATGGATTTCATGTGGTTTTGACTGTCCAGTCTACCTAATATCTGGATACAATCTAGACAGGCTGAAAATTTAATTTGGGCTTGCTGCCTGAACATAGTCTTAGTCTCTCTTATTTGTTTCACAATGTTATCTAATTTCTTGCAGTGTTACTACAACATTGTCAAAGAAACACTGGCATTTGGTAAGTCAGTGTACTGATAATGTAGCATTCAAGATGTGCTGCTTTTTTGTGGTGCTGTGCCATGTTGTCAGAACGTCACAACGACAACAAACAATATTTTTTGACAATTTCACAGCATAACTGTTTGCAAGGTCGTAATTTCTAATCAAAACCTGAGATATTTTATTTGAAAATTAAAATCTATACAACATACAGTTTGTGATAAAGGAGGCTGTTTTCAGACAATACATGAAGAAGAGGCTGCTGTGGGTCTACATGGTTATATATATATACATACATACATACATACACACACACACACACACACACACACACATACCAATCACATATCACATCACTAGGACCAGAAGTATTTCTATTTCAGTATAAATTCACTCGCCCTTACTTGGCTACATAAATGAATGACTATTTAAACACGTTGTTGTTAAATATTCCTTAAAAGCATTAAAGTCTAATGTGCCTTACAAAAAAGTGGATTAGTTTACTCACGGATACACATGAGTAGATCTGAAAACACTCCAAAACAAATCCAGCCAAACTTGAGGGCACAGCTGTAGTACCTTGAGCTTTTCTACGCCAAAAAGGAAAATAAATAACGTTCTGTTATTTTAGGATTGTGTGAGGACTTATATCACTCATTCAGATTTGATTCCTCTCAAATGCGAACCGGAGCAAGTATTAAAACAGTGTGAAGTGAAGCAGTCTTCTCAAGTTTGTTTACTTTCCAGGAGTGGACAAACCAGCGCCACAAAAGCAATAAACCGTAGCTCTCGCATGCTAACTGTAACCATTTCTACTCCAGCATCAGTACGACTGAAAGCGAAAACGAGGCTGGAGCTTTCTACATACGGGCATCTAGCAGGCGTCTACACCGTTTAAGGTGAATTCGGAGCTAAAGTCAGCTCGGTGAAGTGAACACTCCGTCCACATTTCACAAACAACGACCAACACGAGAAGTCGCTTCAGAAATCCATTCCCGGACCCTGAAATAAACAACCTTATCGTCTGAAGTCCCTTTTCCTTCCCACGTCTGCTTGTAATATATCCACCACTTTCGGGATTAGCTCCACATCCGCCAGCAGTCGAGACAAAAATCTCAGCAGCACGCTGTGCTCAGCAATGACAATCTCCTGCAATCTGCCACTGTCAATGCAAACAACCCGGATCACTGAGGTCCAACCAGATTCCACAGACGAGGGATTCGCTGCACTTTGATTGGATGAAGCGGCTACATTTCCGTCAGACTTCCGTCTGAAGTTTTAAAGTGACTGTTTTACGACAGAAACTTAAGAAGTAGGAAGGTTTACATAGCAGTAAATGTATTGCATCAAACTACAAGGATATATATACCGTAATGGTGAAGAAGAACTGAACTATTATAACTACAATAAACATGAACTTTTGGAAATATGTAAATAGGATCATGTCAACAATTAACTGTACTGGCTCTACCTGCCACTAGAGCAGTTAAGATTTTAGCCCAAATGTACTGTGTTCATGAATTGTGATTTAAATGCATACTGATGTTAGTTCATTCAGTTCCACTTTGCCTACATTTTGTTCTCTTTTTCATTCAGATAAATTGGTCTGCATTTCAGTTTTCTTTTCGCATTATTATTGCACAGTTCCCACAATAGTAAAAGCAATATTGTATATACTAGTGCACAGTGTTGGGAATAACGGCGTTATTATTATTATTGCCCAGGCTAGTGAGGAGTAACAGGTGTTACAGCGAGAACTGTGACCTGTCGAGATCTGTGACTTGATAGAAGAAGTCACAGATCTCGATAGGTCACAGTTCTCGGTGTAACACCTGTTTAACTTAAGTCAGTAAGATTGGCTAAGGCAGCATTATGGTAGCCAATCAGAGCCAGTGTTTTTACACGTGTGCCGAGAGGCAGAGGAGCAAGCCGAAGAAAAGTTAGCATT
>BRDA01006506.1:1401-23761 GCA_036984385.1 Crenuchus spilurus
ACACACACACACACACACACACACACACACACACACACACACACACACACACACACACACACACACACACACACACACACACACACACACACGTGGTGTGATCAGCAGGAAGGGGTGAACGGGCAGTTCTGCTGTGATGGCCACTGCAGTTTGACTGCGTCATGTGATGGCGTCATCCAGGAAGTGGTCATGTTGTGCCCACGAGTCCAGCCGGGCCGCCAGCGACAGATGGCACCAGCAGGAGGAGAGTAAATACAGAAAGTAATGAATGGCTCAGCAGCACCACACAGACTTTACTTCCAGGTCTAGAACTCTACATTCCTCCACTGTGAATGATCTGCGGTTTACAGCACTACTGTAGTATTCACAGCATTACTGTAGTATTCACAGCATTACTGTAGTATTCACAGCATTACTGTATTATTCACAGTGCTGTACTGTAGTATTCACAGCATTACTGAAGTATTCACAGCATTACTGTATTATTCACAGTGCTGTACTGTAGTATTCACAGCATTACTGAAGTATTCACAGCGCTGTACTGTAGTATTCACAGCGCTGTACTGTAGTATTCACAGCATTACTGTAGTATTCACAGTGCTGTACTGTAGTATTCACAGCGCTGTACTGTAGTATTCACAGCATTACTGTAGTATTCACAGTGCTGTACTGTAGTATTCACAGCATTACTGTAGTATTCACAGCGCTGTACTGTAGTATTCACAGCGCTGTACTGTAGCATCCACAGCGCTGTACTGTAGTATTCACAGCATTACTGTAGCATCCACAGTGCTGTACTGTAGTATTCACAGCGCTGTACTGTAGTATTCACAGCATTACTGTAGTATTCACAGTGCTGTACTGTAGTATTCACAGCATTACTGTAGTATTCACAGCGCTGTACTGTAGTATTCACAGCATTACTGTACTGTAGTATTCACAGTGCTGTACTGTAGCAGTCACAGCGCTGTACTGTAGTATTCACAGCATTACTGTAGCATCCACAGTGCTGTACTGTAGTATTCACAGTGCTGTACTGTAGCATCCACAGCGCTGTACTGTAGTAGTCACAGCGCTGTACTGTAGTAGTCACAGCGCTGTACTGTAGCAGTCACAGCGCTGTACTGTAGTATTCACAGCATTACTGTAGCATCCACAGTGCTGTACTGTAGTAGTCACAGCGCTGTACTGTAGTAGTCACAGCGCTGTACTGTAGTAGTCACAGCGCTGTACTGTAGTAGTCACAGCGCTGTACTGTAGCAGTTAGCTATGCTAGCTTTCCAGCTGGAGACCACCAAGGCCTAACAACAATGTCTAAAACATATTGTACCCAATGCATTTCAAAAAGGGCAAGTAAATGTGTTATTGGTAACATTTGTGAAACTGTGGTGTGTCAGAGAGCTAGGGATCATCTGATCTCAGCTGATATGCTTTCTAGGACTAAGATGGCTAACTAGCTAATATATTATATTTGTACTGACTTAAAAAGCTTCCCAATCTGTGTCACAAGTGACTTATGCTCATCAGACTTAGAGGAGAACAGTGTGGGTGTGGTCTAAATATTCCAGTAAACATGTGTAACATTCCTGACTCATGGCAAGCCAAAGTAGCCTTCAGAATGATCTGAATCACTTAATTATGCTGAAATTCCCCTTTAAAAGAATGGCCTCACAGCCATTTCCATCAGAAGCTTTGAGGAGGATGAGCTTGTGCAGTGGAAGGACGCTAAAATACATTTGTACATTATACTGGTTTGAACAAAATCAATGAGCGCATTAGCCATATTAATGCTAAATTGTCTTCTAAGTGCTTGCAAGCAATTTCATCTCGACTTTGGAAGTAATCATTTCTGATGGGTTAGGTTACCTCAACTCGGATCACCTTTCTTTTTCAAAAACAAACACAGACCACTACATGGCATTAAATCAAACACACACACACAATCTAAAAGCTTTAGCGCAGTGATATGTGTCCACATCAGAAGGGTTGGACGATATATCAGAGGCCAATATATTTATTGATAATTTGAAAAAATGTATTATAGTCATCAGACCCATATTTGAAATGATGCCTACAAATTCCAACAATATTTTTAGAGCTTTAAATTGTGAATTTTCAACTTCTAGAATTCCTTGAATGGACTGTGTTGTAGCATGAATTTTCCATGTCATTACATTATTTACATCAAAATAGTTTAAAACAACCCCGATTCGCTCAGCGGAGTTCAAATCCTGATTATGCCGTTTACCATTGGCAGCCGGGGCCCAAGAGAGCAAAATTGGCCATGCTCTCTCTGGGCAGGTAAGATGGCACTCTCTCCTCAGCACTACTAAGTAATGTCGGCTGGCTCAGGTGTCTGCCAGGCGATCCATCAGAGCTTTCCTCTGATCGCTTTGGCTGCCTGGCAGCGATGTATCGGCAGCAGTTGGAAAAGAGGTGGAGCTTGACTTCACATGCATCGGTGGAGGCCTGCACCCTCCTAGAGTCAGGGACATTACCAGTGATGGGGACAATCAACGAGTGGGTGGGTTGATTGGCTACCAACACATTGGGGAACAAATTGGTTCAAAATAATAAAACAAACAAACACATAGTTTAAAATGATCATTATGACATTGTCCACAACCAGTTCAGACCAGAAAATTCCATATTGGTGCACCTCTACTTACCACCGCTTCTCCAACACAAGCTACAATGTTTTTAGCTCAATGCTAACAGCATAAATGACATGTTTTATCTCTAGGCTCTCGGCAGTGTACTGTACATGGCACTGGACCAATCAGGTCATGGGAAGCTGCCATCAGCCTGGAAGGACTGAGAATTAGTGCTAATGCTAGTGCATATCAGGGTGAGACCATTCTGCCGCCATGGGGGTCTCGTGCTAAATTCAGTTCTTCTATCAAAACAGCTGCTAAGAAATTAAATGACAACTCAAAAATGGATCAGCGAACAGTTCACCCAACCACCGCTTACGTCCACAGGCCTCCCATACGGAGCTCTGAAGGACTGTGCACTGACTGGCAGAGTGCCGCTGTACCATATGTTGGTCCAGTTCTGCAATCCCCTACGGGCGATCTGATGTACATGATGGGTTCATTGGCTCAAATGCTCATTGCTGCCTCTGCTCTCACTCACCTACAGCTTTGAGTGGTACAGTTCTATTGATTCAGAGCCTCAGTGCTATGAGAAGACTCGTACAACCCTGAGGTCACAGCTCATGAGGGTGTCCGTCAATCACCATGACTCTAAAAACGACCCGTCCATCTGAACAAACAGGTAATAGATCCATCATCCTGAATCGATGGAGGACAATAACCATCACTCGGCATAAAAATGAATTAATTCGTAATGGATAACAGTCCTTCAAGAACGATTGGACCTTCACATTGAGTAATGCCCCCGCCACGACCCTTAACCATCTGCAGCCTTCACAGAACTACAAACCTACAGTACAGTGCTAGTCTTATGAAGCCAACTCATTAAAACCAGCTACTTGCTACAATCATTGTCCATTTTAACTCCACTCACCATATAGATGCAGAGAGAAGGTACTATTTGTGGTGGATCATTCTCAGTGACACTGATGTGGTGGTGGTGTGTTAGTATGTTGAGTGGATCACTACTGGAGTGAAAATATCAGCGACTGTCTCTGATTTTACATCTACAAGATGGACCAACAAGGTAGGTGTGTCTAATAGAAGATAGTGAGTGGACGCAGTGTTTAACACTCTGGAGTCTGAGGGTGTTTCAGACACTCTGATGTAGTCTGACATCCCCTGACTTTTTTACAAATTACATCCATCTAAAATTATTATTCACAAAGTGTTACACAGGCTTTAGTTCAGCACAAACTCAGCAACAACAGTGTCAAAACAGTAAGAGCGTCATAAATCTATATTCTATTAAATCTGCTCTAAAGTTAGACTTTACAAAACCATATGTAAACAGATGTGCCGATATATTGTGAAAAAACACCCTAAGCATTTCTAGAAAAGACTTTTTCTAAAGCTTAACAAATGTGAGTTGACGTGTTTTACTCACTCAGTGGTTCCAAGATTTAATGTTTATGAGATACATGTGAGGTCTTTGTCCACATTCCACAAATTCCACAGCTGCGTTTCCACCAATAGTATATCCGGAGTTACCATGTCATTACCATATGAACGACTGGTTGCGTTATTTGGGGAAAAAAAATGTGGCAGACTCCCTCTGAAAAACATGTCTCTGCTTATTTAAGCTCCTCTCACAAATATCTCAACATGTTTAGTTTTGTTTTTTTGTGGAATTTCATTAATATGCTGCTGGTGGGTAGCACCATCTTCAGAGGGTTAAAGCCTCCAGCAGTTCACACTAACACACCACCACCACTTCAGTGTCACTGCAGTGCTGAGAATGATCCACCACCCAAGTAATACTCTGATGGTCCTGTGGGGGGTCCTGACCATTGAAGAACAGAGTGAACAAAGTATACAGAGAAACAGATGGACTACAGGCACTTATATGGTCATATGGAGTGTAGATACAAGAAGGTGAGATCATTTCTGAGATCTGGACCACAAAGGCACTCTCCCAGGCTAATGTAAGGTTCTTCTTGGGTATGAAATGATGTGAGGATGCTGCAATTTTCTCTGCCAAGTCAATCTGAACAACACCACACATGTAGACTTCCCATGAACTCAGTAGTGTAACAGGTGGGTTGACTTCAAAAAAGCCCCTCTGGGCTGTTTCTTCGCTTATAATCATAAACTAATTCAGGTGTGCCACCTGCGAGGGAGCTCTAATAAAGGAAAAGCTCTCATAGATTAATAATGACCGAGCTGATGCAGTCAGCCAAACAGCCCAAAGCTCAGAAGTTACATTAAGAGGAACGGGTCCAACCAAAAACATGTTTTGATGGCTTCCATAGCAGTCAGTTACAGGACGTTTGGTTCAGTTTTAAGCTCACCATGTCCTAATCCACACTTATTAGTCTGTGAGACTTTAATTAAGATCTGGATGAGGTACTGATTGAGGTACTTGGATGGAAACGTCGGAGCGACTTTGGTGACTATTGAACTTTAGCGTTTGTTACCAAGTTTTAAGTGAAAGACTTCGTCTGATTGGCTGCATCTCTGGGAGAATATGTCAACATGGCGTTGCATTCCTTTAAGCCTGTACACACCTATGGGAGAGTATTTATGTATGAGGGGGTATAACAGTAAGAAAGAGGGAGAGATGAGAGAGTGGGGGAGTGAGAGACAGACAGTGGGAGAGAGATAGAGACTGTAGAGTCTGTCTGCTCTAGAAATGTGATCCTTGGGCGTAGTCTGCTAGTAATGAATAATTGAGCATTTCTGCTGGTCATGGCATGAGTTAATGGGAGGGAAGGACTGCAGATGCTACTGATCTCTACCCCTGTCTCTCATTTTGCATTTTCCTTCAGACTTAGCTGGGCGTTGGCATTTGATTGTGAATCATGCTTGAACCTGTTACCACCTAACAGCCTGCCACCAGTTTCAAAGAATCACCCATTCCAAAGGCACCTCCCTGATGGCAAAACCCTGCCAACCCTATTTACCTATTGGAAAGGTATTTTATAGACCACCTAGATAGTGGGAATAACCACCCTGTGTTATTCTGGTCAACTGCTCTGTACCACTTGTCAGATTCGTCGTGCCCCTCTGGCATCAGTGACCCACGGGGCACCACTTTTATGCTGTTGGGATACTATAAGTCCATTCTCAGTACATTTTCACTACAGCGGCTCTAGAACATCCCACAAAGTTTCTGAGACGCTACCTCCACCATGCTTCACGGTACACTACTATCATGCCACATCCTTTGCCCGTGATGGTCATTTTGCACACTGCTACATCTACACATATAAGCAGTCATATATTATGAGCACCACTGGTTTGGAATGAACTTGGGCGGGGATGTCACATTAGTCAGTTGTAGCAGAGTGTAAGTGGGTGAAGGACGTGGGTTTATATACACTTGCATCTAAATTTCATGATGAACATAGAGATGGTGTGTTCAGCAGAAGAAATGCAGTGTCACACAGAGCTGGGTTATAAGGTGCCTAAGCCTGCAGGGGTCACATTGCTCGCTGTGAGGGAACAGGCTGGTAGTCTCACCCCAGCTCTGTCTGATCTGACTAGCAACAGCCTTGGCGTGATAAATCCCCCGTTTAAAGCTGTGTCAGCAGAACAGTGTCAGTGGGGGGAGTAGGCAGAAAGGGTGTGGACATGGCACAGGCTTCATCACTGATTTGCTTCTTAAGTCACCTCTAAAGTGTCATATCCATCCAGTTCCCGTCCACATTCTTAAGCTGTTTCTATCCCAACCAGTCCTAGCAGCCCATTACAACCAGTCTATTTTATTTTACCCAATTTTCTCCCCAATGTAATAGCCAATTGACCCGCCCATTTGTTGACTCTCCCTATCACTTGTAATGTCTCTGACTATAGGAGGGTGCAGACTAACAGAAGTCTCCTCCCATGCATGTGAAGTCAAGCTCCGCCTCTTTTTGAACTGCTGCCAATACATCATCATCAGGCGACGTACTTCGAGGAAAGGTGCAAATCCCCAGTCCTGATGGATCGCCTGGCAGACTCTTGGGCTCCGGCTGCCGATGGCAAGGAGCATGATCAGGATTCAAATTTGCCTTAGTCTGCTGAGCCACTCGAGGGGACTCATCCCGCTTCCTAGTGCTGGGTATCATCCTGGAAAAGTTTCTCATGCCCTTTTCAACCCACGTTCATAAAAAAGTCCACCATTAACATTAGAGCTAAAAGAGCACACACATTTATCATTCTGATCTGAAGCTGATTGATGCCTGGACAGCCTGTCCTCCTGAAAGTAAAGCAGTGTTTCTTGTGCAGAGTGGAGAAGCACTCATCCCACAGATACAGCATTAGAGTCGAGGCTACACACACACATACACACACAGCAACCTGAGCCCACCCCGCTATCTCTCTGCCTCTATCACTCCGCTGAGACCAAAGAGTGGGCGAGGAATGCTGATAGGGAGGGATGAGAGATAGGAAGAGATGTGAGAGAATGTGCGAGTGTGTGTGTAGAGTAACTGAGTGGGAGTGTGTGTGTTTGCTCACATTCATGTACGTGTTAGCATACATATATATGGATGTATTTTCCCTACTAGGACTAATTTTAAGATTAATCATTGTATTTTGATTACAGTTTTGCCTTCCAACCATTACGTGATTAAAACATTTCTATTGCAATTCATCATGTGACATTTGGTAGTTAATTGCTATTAATCATGATGAAAATATTAGACTTAATTAGTCAAACTATGTTTTTATTAATAAAGCAACACACAAGTGGATACAATACACTTCAATGTATATTTGAATACTGAGAAATATAATAGCATTACTTTAACACCAAAACAACATAACAAAAACTAAATAATGTGTTTCCAAAGAGGTGATGGCAACAGGTGAATGCAATCAGGATCTGGTTCAAAAGCACTATCCACGAAAGGCTTTGAGGAGCAAGGATAGGCCGATGATCTCCATCAGGCACAAGTCTAAGCTGAACATCCATGATCTCTGATTCCTCAGACAACATCAGGACCATCATTGATCAAAAGCTGATATAACCACATGGGCAAGAGGTCACTATGATAAACCTTTGCCAAGCTCTACAATACAATTATATTCACAAATGCCACTAAAACTTTCTTATGTACAAAGTAGCCTTATGGTGACCATGTCCAGAAGCTGTGTCAACTTAAGATCAGATGCCTATGTGAGAACACAAACCTTTGTGAGATCAGATGCCTATGTGAGAACACAAACCTTTGTGAGACCAGATGCCTACGTGAGAACACAAACCTTTGTGAGATCAGATGCCTACGTCAGAACGCAAACCTTTGTGAGATCAGATGCCTACGTGAGAACACAAACCTTTGTGAGATCAGATGCCTACGTGAGAACACAAACCTTTGTGAGATCGGATGCCTACGTGAGAACACAAACCTTTGTGAGATCAGATGCCTACGTGAGAACATAAACCTTTGTGAGATCGGATGCCTACATGAGAACGCAAACCTTTGTGAGATCGGATGCCTACGTCAGAACGCAAACCTTTGTGAGATCAGATGCCTACGTGAGAACACAAACCTTTGTGAGATCAGATGCCTACGTGAGAACACAAACCTTTGTGAGATCAGATGCCAACGTGAGAACACAAACCTTTGTGAGATCAGATGCCTACGTGAGAACACAAACCTTTGTGAGATCAGATGCCTACGTGAGAACACAAACCTTTGAGACCAGATGCCTACATGAGAACACAAACCATTGTGAGATCAGATGCCTACGTGAGAACACAAACCTTTGTGAGATCAGATGCCTACGTGAGAACACAAACCTTTGTGAGATCAGATGCCTACGTGAGAACACAAACTTTTGTGAGATCAGATGCCTACGTGAGAACACAAACCTTTGTGAGATCAGATGCCTACGTGAGAACACAAACCTTTGTGAGATCAGATGCCTACGTGAGAACACAAACTTTTGTGAGATCAGATGCCTACGTGAGAACACAAACCTTTGTGAGATCAGATGCCAACATGAGAACACAAACCTTTGTGAGATCGGATGCCTACGTGAGAACACAAACCTTTGTGAGATTGGATGCCTACGTGACAACACAAACCTTTGTGAGATCAGATGCCTACGTGAGAACACAAACCTTCGTGAGATCAGATGCCTACGTGAGAACACAAACCTTCGTGAGATCAGATGCCTACCTTGTCATTCTACAAATATGACATCTAATCTGAAAGTCAGCATTCTAGTCTTTTGTCCAATTGAATATCTCAGAAAAGTATTGCAACAAAGTGAAAAACACTCATCAGGCAATTAAGAAAGGATTGCTCATCTATCATCTTGCATTTTCATCCCGGACGAGCCCCCAGAAGTTTCCCAGCATGGTTCTCGGAATGATCTGGCTCTCACCATTTTCCTCATCTGACATTGAAAAGTCCACTGGAGTCCACTGCTGTTAAGCTAGTGACCACATCAAACAGGAAAACATGATGCCAACCACAAGGACAAACCTTAAGAGGGATTCCTTTTACATCATTCTGCTAGTTATCCTGGATGAGCCCCCAAAAGTTTTTCAGCATCCCATTCACCCTTAGCACTCACCTCACTGTGCTGACAGCAGGTCTTTCCCCAGCTGGGGAGATATTGCACCATGTTAGATGTCTAGATGCAGAAGCGAAACTCAGTTATACAAGACCAGAAGAAAAGAAGGAGCGATGGCCAGAGTGATGCTTAGACGAGAGAGTGACCTCTCTGCAGTGTTGAGGAGGAATGCCAGGTAGCAGCGCATGCGCCAACTACGTATAAACCTCTCTCTCTTTTGCACACCAGCGAGGCGGACAGACGCAGCCTCGTTCTCATCTCTTCTCCCACTCGATAACAGCTATTCAGCTGCCTCTCTCTTCCTCCCTCTCTCCCTACAGATTCTCTTAACCTCTCCTGAATGTGTTCAGTTCCACCCCCTTACTCTACCCACTGATTCAGCCAGAGAAACTCTCAGCTGTGCCTTCACTTCACACAGTGTGTGTGTGCGTGAGAGAGGGAAAGAGAGAGAGACAGAAAGGAAGAGAGAGAGTGAGAAAGAGGGAGGGAGGGAGGAAGAACATGCTGCTTATGCTGCTGAGAATCAGCAAAACCGACAGGCAAGGTACACTATGTCAATGAATAAGCAGAAAGACACAAACTCAAAAGTGCAGCTTACACTCAACAGTGCAGCATCATGTTTTCTCAGTACAGTGACTCGGCTTCTTTTTCTGAAATGATGACACTTTCAAAACGGCAGCGCAAGCTGAACAAGAGCAGCACATTATGAAACATGCTTTGGCAGTCCGCTGTTTTCTTCCACCACTGTTCTTGTTGAGACCAGAGAGCTGCAGCAAAGCAACACTACTCTATGTATCCTGACACGGGGTTGTGACCCAATGGACTGTCATACTGTAGGCAATGCAATATAGTGTGATTTTTGATACACTATAATGTCCAATTGTTTGTGGACACCTTTTCAAATGAATGCATTCAGCTTGACACAGATGAACACACAGCTTGTCTAGTCCCTGTAGAGAAGCACTGCCAATTGAATAACACTAAACATGAGCCTATTGGCACCATCTCTAATGCCAGGTATTGCCTAGAGGGCACAACATTGAGCTGTGTACCAGTGGACCTGTGTTCTCTGTTCCATCCAGTACTTTTGGGATGAGTTGGTGGTGATCAATATGACCTCAATAACACTCAGTGCAATCAATTTGTCACAGCAATGGTCCAAAATATTCGTTCTGAAAAAAGAATTTGTTGTTCAATGGTTCTTTACTAAAAATGGTTCTATATAGAGCCATGAACACTTAATGAAAGCGTTCTTCAGACTGAAAAGGAATATATATATATAGAAGCCTTTTGGAAATGGCTCTAGCACCAAAAAGGGTTTCTCTGCAAGCTTGACATTGTAACAACAGCAGAACCATTTTTTTGGGCTATAAAGAATATATATTTTCAAAAAGGTTCTGTATAAAACCATCTATAATACTTTTCTCATCAATCTGAAGAACCCTTTCACCACGGAAAAAAAAAATCATCCATGCAAAGGGTTCCTCTGAGTGTTTGTGGTTCTATATAGATCCATTTTCTTTACTAAAGAACCCTTGAAGAACCATCTTTGTTTAAAGTGTAGTAGAAAGCCTTCACTGGACAGTTACCATGACAAAAACAGGATAATACCCTTGATTTTGGAAAAAACAACGAATGAGCAGGTGACCCAATACTTTTGTCTTTATAGCGTATCAGTGGTGGAAGACCAAATTTAGCTTCTTCAGAACAGGAGCTCAGAGGATAACTTGCTAACAAACAGCAAAATGCAATAGTCACCGTACCTTTTCCATCATCTTTTCAAACTTACTTAAGATCTAGATCTGGTTTGAGTGAACTGAGAAACATTTTGGTGCTGTATTTTTAGAAACACCTAGAACGTTTGTCTATTGATTTTGATGTTTGTTTGCCATGTTAGCCTTGCAGCTCCAGTTTTCAACCTGGATTCCAAACATGTCTTGGCTGACCATGTCTGGTGGAAAGTGGAAAGCCAAAATCTTTTCATTTGATGTCAACAGCAGATCAATGCCCATAAGCTCCTCAGGTTCCTTAAGGTTGGTCAATGAACGAAGAAAATCAATACAGCATGAGATGAATGAGATGTCACCATGTAACTTGAAATGTTCATATGAAATTTAGCTGCGTCTTTAACTTGTGTTTGACAGTAGCCCCATAGTGCTCCTTAAAGTCAGCTCACTTATGCCCAAAAAAAAAAACGTGACTAGAGTAACAACAGATTCCCACACGCATATTAAAACTTACAATGGAAGCCAAGATTGTGAACATACCAGCCTGTACAGCATCAACAGCAAATGTCAACAGCATGGTAATTACCTGCCAGACAGTTTGCACACCTTCCTCAAACACAAGAGTGCACTCCTGGAGATAGGCACTGAATTGGCAGAGAGCCTAACACAAAATATACCCGCAGATATAAAACCAATCCGCTGGTCAGGAACATTATTAATCAACAGAGCTTTGTAGTATACCACTTCCTGATCTTGATAGTTTTAAAAGCGCAAACACAATGGCATAATAATAAAAGTTAGGTACATGACGTGGTTACTATGAACCCCAAACACTCGTACAAAACAGAAAATGACATCATGGTTCTGACTCACACTCCCAAACTTTATGAATGATTGTCTTTAGAGTTACAATTCCCCATCAAAACTAGAGCTTTGCTCTTTATTCACCTCCTCTCTCCGACATTTCTCTTCCATGCTGTGCACCTCTCCACTCTCCTTTGTTTTTCCTCAGCTCTCCTCTCTGACACTTTCATTCTGTGCACCTTTTTTCTCTCCTCTTTGTTTTTCCTCAGCTCTCCTCTCTGACAGTTCTCTCCCATACTGTGCATCTCTTCTCTCTCCTATCTTTGTTCATCAACCTCATTTTGAGCAAAGCCATTTAATTTCCGACCTTTTTCTGCCACCTACGCAGAATTAACATCAAAAAATATATTTAAAATGAACAAAAGAGGCAAACAAATTGATCCATATAAACCAACAAATCAGAGTAGAGCTTGGCTAGCACTGCAGGTTTTACTTGTAGCTCACAATACAAGGTAAAATGGCTTGTTTCAGGAAGAGGCAACATTGTAGTGTATTAAATAGGTTTATAAAACCACATCTGGGTATTTGTAATTCTAACCATCACATACCTTCTCTGTAGGCATCAGAGACCATTTTAAACTGAACAGAATGAGAAATGTGGTTTAGGCCCACTTTCAGGAGATGTCTCAGGCATCTGCAATGCATTACTCTTAGAAAAGAAGTTAATGGACTGTCACTTGGGCAGTACCTTTCCTGTCACTAGGGTGGTACCCTCTAATAAGCACCAAAGTCCCACTTATTGGACTTTTACCTCAGGTAGTAGAGAACTAGATGACTAGTGTATGTTTAGCTAAACTTGAGCACCAGGTTAGCCTGTTTAATTTGGACTCCTGCTGTCTGGTTTTGCTGGAACAGAGTCAGGATTACAGAGAAACTCTGAAGTCTGCTCTTCACCTTCTTGAACCCAGTTTCATCAACCAGACACATGCTGGGTTTCACTTTCTGTGATAAATAAGGTATTATCAACTCTTCTCTTTCAGAGGAGTGGTAATATCCTCAAATCTCTACATCACCATGCTTCAGTGGAGGCCATCATTTAACTGTAATTACAAAGATATCAACATAATCAGAAGACCCACATTCCAGGTCCTTTCTGAAATTTCTGAACAGGTGAAGCTCTGCACCGTGTCCCTGCACACCAATCAAGCATTTGCGCTGGATGATAATGTTTTCTTTTGCAATTACAAAAGCAAGAAATGGGGAATAATATCTAGCCGAGTACCTTCATGGTGCACGTGGTGTCCGATGACATCCTGTGGATTTATTTGACAAGGGCTCTATGGCAGAGGTGCCGAATCCTGATTGAGGAGATTTACCACCCTTGAGAGGTTAGACTCAATGTGCCTATGGCATTCAGATGGCCCTGAATGTTTTCATCACCCCAATCAGATTAGATTAAGGTTGGAGCTAAACTTTGCAGGGTGGTAGATCTTCAGGATTTGGCAGCCCACCTCCATGGAGCCAGCAGGGGAGAGAGCAAAATCACCCCAAATTAGTCCTCATTGTACACAATGCAATCACCCATTGAGTAGCAACATGGCCTCAAGTTGAATGCATCAATTAACAGCACAGTCTGTTAATGTGATTAGTCTGCAGAGCTTTGTTAGCATAACTTATACGTCAAGCCTTCAAGTTCAGTAGGAGTCCCACTGGTCATTCCAGATGTAGTCAGTGAGAAGACCAGAAGTCCACAACTGACAATACAGTACAAAGACAACCTTGAAGGTTTTAGGTATTGTTTGTTAGAAACATTCATTTTCAGGCTCTAGTTCTAAACTAAAAAAGAAAAATGTGGACTCCAAACATGTTTTGGCTGATGGATGACATCGTGGGTGAATCCTTTATAAAAACTCATGGGACTTTATTCCACTTGGTTGACTTTTGATGGATTTGCAATGTGGCAACGCATAACAGAAGACTGATAACTACAGTTATAAAACAGGCTCTGAAAATACTCTAATCTGCCCAGCTGATAGACAGGCTTTATTTTCCTGTAACTGCCTTTGACACGGTGCCTTACAGCGGAGGTGTGTAGTTACCCACAGGAGAACAGAATTACTTCAATTGCATGGCCTTTAAAGACAGGCCCCAATTTGACTTTACAAAAAAGAAATAAAAATTGAAATTGCAAGCGACTAAATTAAACCCGCCATCCAGCAATGCCTCCTACTTTATTCCCTAACATAAGCAGTGGCATTGGGCCTGATTAGCTTCTTTGGTGTTATACCTGACAATATGCCTGAAGTTCTGCTTAGAGAAAAGCCTGCAATTAGCAGGCCGAGCTGGTCTTAACCCAACCCGAATGCCCAGAACTGGATGTACCGTTCCATCTCAGAGGTTGTACACTTTGACAAGCTGGCTGGTTTAGACATGCTCTAAGAATAAGTCCTTAACTTTTTAGATGGATGAGTGCTGGAAGAGTCCATGCTTAAACATTTTTACCACTTTTGTCATGTACATCCTTCAAAGCTAAATGTATGAAACTCCCAAAGGTAGTCAATCGGCTACAACGATCACTAGTGCCTAAAAGTTGCTTCTTGGAGTCTCACTGCAGGCAAATGTTGGTAAGTTAATGGAAACCTATAGCTATCAATTAGCATTGTGCACTTCGTGTTTATAGCAAAAACATTGGGGGAGGGGCTTAAATATATTTCTTTACACTTTTTTTCAGGGATCATTAAATTATATTAATTACTTTTACTTCATGATTATTTAATTTTTTCACAGTTGTGCCTAACCAATAAAACCCCAACTGTCCTTACTTTACTTCCATATTTCCTTTGTTTAGCCTTTACATAAAAATCACACGTGCGATGAAAATGATGTCAAGATTGAGGTTTTATCACATTACTATTGTGGACTTTCTGAAATGACTCCTATTCCTTAGGTCTTGATTGAACACATGTACAACTGGGTAGAGAAATATGTCGTAAGATGCTTGTTAGCGAGCCAGCCTGTTAGCATTCACAAATGGCAAATATATTTTAAAAAGATGCCACAATTAAAATAGAAATGTGATGGCACTGTCTATCAGTCCAGGATAGCTGGTCTAATTTTGAGGCCAAGCCTCAAAGTCCAGGAGGGAATCTCGGTGGTGTCTCCATAAAGTTGCACTAATTTCTTGTAGTATAAGATGTAGCTTTAGGCAGCCTTCAGAGTAAGACAGATAGCTCCTGATAAAAGATGTTTTCTTTATGAAAATGCACAAAATTATGAAAAAATTCAGGCTATTATGTTTTCTAAGTAAACCAATTTCATTGATCTACAGTGTCAGAAACCACATTAGCAAGTCTGAGTGTATTCAATCAAAATGGTTTGAGGCAAGTGCTCATTTAGGCATGGTTTGTATGATGTAAATTGCTGGACTTTTTCACTTCTTAGCTATATTTATCCTCATAGTTCCAAAACAGGGAAACAGACACTAAACAGGGACCGTTTTGAGTGATCACTGAAATTTAAAGCAAAGAAAAAATCTGATGTTCCTTTAAAAACCGATTCATTTAAAGAAACCAGACTCAAACAATGTCAACATTAAGGGTAATCGCTAAGCTATGCAGCTAAAACACTTAAGCAAAGCATGAATCATGTCTTGCAGTCTATGCCAATGATCCTGAGAGAACTGGGTTTAATTGGAAGAACAGCATGGGGTCCTCCGGCAGCAATAGCTAATATTTCAGCAACCTGTCGTGTCGAGCTTTGTGAATTGTCACTCTAATTATTTGACTTAATTAAACTTTCAGTAGTTTAGGCCAAAAAGTGCCTTTAATTACAACATGTTGTAACTGGTTACTGTAGTCACTGTAGGACTACAATTTTTTTTATGTGATTATTGTGATGCATGCAATATTTCATCCTTGATATGCTTTGGAATAAAGTGAGGCCATAGAAGCTACTTGATAACTTCAAAGTAGGTTTTCTTTCTTACTTTAATTGGACATACAACACTTATAAAATGCTGTCTAGGGCTGTAGTTCACTTCATTTGGCGGGAAAAAATGTGCAGCTATCTGACTCACTCTGAAAAACATGTTTCTGCTTATTTAAGCTCCTCTCACAAATACATAAAAATATATTTAAATTCAAGCTATATATTTGTGAAAAATAGACCCTTTAAGTTTTACATTTTCTTTCTAGGATAAAATCTCAGAGTTTTATAAGTGTTTTTGTGGAATTTCAGGTTTGTACCCACCGGCGGGAATGCAGACTACAGAGGGTTAACACTATTATATAAGACCAGCTACTCACACCATAGACTACTACTGCCAAAGTAACTTAACCAGCACATCTGATAAATGTTTGGTGCTTTGTTTGGGGTATTTTGGCAAAGCTGGTGTTAATTCAATATGCTGCAGTGTTAGCATGTAGCAATCTTTAATGAGATCATAACTAAGATTTAAGTATAAATATTGATCAGACAAAAAATGCTTGGAACATTTTTGTTAACAGGTTGTGTTAGAAAAGTTTCACTAAAACTTCATTCATTATTCCCTTAAAGCAGGAATGTGCAAAGTCTGGCCCGGGGGCCACTTATAGCATGTTGCTATTTTTGTAGCGGCCTTTGAGGTATTTTAGAAATTGATGAAAGTTGAAAATGAAAGATGAAAATGAAAGTTGTAAAAAAAAAAAAAAAAGAGCTTCCTAGTTTGAACACTGAGTGTCACCGTTACATAAAACCAATCTAAAATGGTCCTTCTCCCTGCCTAACGCTAAACGTTAATGTTACACCTACATTACTGTTCCTGAGCTTTTGAGTAGACATGGCAGCTCCTAAGAAATAACAAATAGACAGAATGCAGAAGATTTCAGGCATGATGGGAAAATTATATTTGTTCACTGAGTTCAGAGAGAAGTGTGAGTGTTTAATTTGTCAGGAAACAGTTGCTGTAATGAAGGAGTATAAATGTTAAGAGACATGAAATGAAACATCACACTTTCAGGTCAGGCACTGGTGTTAAGAACAGAAGGTGAATCAACTAGCAGCAGCTTCTCAGCTCAACAGAACCAGTTTTTGTGATAACCAAGTGCAAGAAAATGCTACAAAGGCTACGAGGAAGCTCAATTCACAGCCCAGCACGGGAACTTCAGGGTTGCCAAGTTTGCAGTTATTGTGCAAAATTGGGCTTTAAAAATGCAGTTGAGTAAACTGTCAGAGCTGGTGGAGTGCTGGTTTTTGGACTAATTAAAAAAATTTACCATGATCACCAAAAAACCCTTACAGTACTATTATAGGACTACAGTTTGTGGTCTGTGACTGCACATATTTTTCTCCTTCTGGCCCCCAACAAGAAGTGTGGACACACCTGCCTTAAAGGTAAACATCTTAAACCTCTGTAAACAATTGCTGGGAGGCATGTAAACAACTCAAAATTGGTGACAGTGTCCTACCTCACCCTTCTACCACAAGAGAATCTGATGAAGCAGTATTTGTAAAATGTCATAATCATCTCCAAACAGCTAGAAATAAAAGGATGTGTCATGGAAAATTTAACTTAACTCCAAACTTTTGAGTGTAAGCACAGGCAAATGCAAAAGCACAGTTAGCAATTCTTTAGGTTTAAAAGATCACTGCACACAGGGCAGTGCAGCTGGCTGCCTTCAGAGTGTGTTACGATTCTTCTCACGATGCTGGAGGGGTCCGGAGACTAACCATCAATCGCGAGGCCAACATGTGCATTTTCCGGCACGGAGTACAATCCCTCTTGTGCGTTCGGCGACTTGCTTGGCTGTGGATTTAAGTTATGGCAAACACATTAAGGGCCGAGAGAGCTGTACTACTGAGGAACGCTGGAGAAAAAGAGAGAGAGCTCTACATACACCCAGACTGGAAGACACAGTTGTCGCATGCTGTACTGCTGCACTGTATCAAAGCTTGTGGGAATCTTCCATTCTCATGGTGAGATCAAAGCAGGAGCCCACAATACATCTGCGATGCAAAACAGACAAACCCACTGGGCCACAACCGCACCAACACAGACCTGCATTGTCTAAAAAAGAAGATATTTATGAAAGCGGCTGAAGAAGGGACCAAAAAATCCGTTCACGAGACTGTGGAACGAGTCGACAAAATCTCCTTAACATCTCAACAGTGAGATCTGACAAACTCAATTGAGACTTCAGTTGAAGTCTCAGAACTCGCTTGTTTCTCCTGAGAGTCTCACATTATGCTCCAATAACATTCACATTTACTAACGACTGGAATCTCAACATGAGCTCAACCATTTCTCATCCAGGAGTTTTGATGCTGTGAATACTATGAGCTAGAAGTTTCTCACATCTCCTACGGTATCTACTAAGGGTTTTAAGAGTCTCCTGAGCCATCAAAGAGCAACATTTGAGCAAGAGACCATAAGGCTTAGTCTCAAAGCAGGAGCCCACAACACGATGCAAAACAGACAAAATAAACCCATCGGCCCCCAACTCCACCAACAGAGCTGCATTGTTTACAAAAGGAGATGGTTATGAAAGAAACCCAGTTCTCCTTGCTGTGGGATGAGTCCGCCACCGTCTGAGGCTGCACGGGGTCAATAGGGTGGGCTCAGAGTCGTGAAAACAGAGTCAAAACAAAATCTCCTTAATATCTCAACACTGAGATCTTACAAACTCGATTGAGACTTAAGTCTCAGAACTTCTTTCTCTGGACAAAAGACCTCGAGTCTCACACACTGTGCTCAAATAACCATGTTTACTAAAGACTCTCAATATGAGCTCAACCATCTCTCAAGAGTTTTGATGACTACAATAATGAGCCAGACGTATCTCATGTCTTCTTGAGGGCTTTTAGGGGTCTCCTGAGCCGTCAAAGAGCAAAAGGAGGTAAGGAGGCCACAGCGGAGTCTCTGAAATGGCTCTGGGCATTTGTCCCAGCATCACTGGCACACAGCCCCCCGTCTGACACTATTACCACACACAAGACTAAAGCTTGCAGCCACAAAAGCCCAGAGGGTGATGATTTGATCTAGTGCTACTCCACTGCCGTGTAGCTTTAGTAAAATGAGCACAGACGGTCTCTTTGGCCCAGAGCGCCACATGCAGGCTCCACATCCTGACTCAGAATCTGTCAACCCACAAGGAGTAGTTAGAGGAGCCTCAGCTCAAAAGCAAACCAGCAATTTGACCTTCTGTTTACACTTGATGTCCTTATACTTGATGTCTTCTAGGGCTGTCCTGGATTCTATTTTGGGACAGTAATCCACAAGTATTCAAATATTCCAGGTGTATCGTTCCTGTTTAAAAGGCGGATAGAAGTAGCTTCATCATGGCGACTGGACAACAGACAGTAAGCTAAGTTTGCTAGCTAGAATGGACTCCGTTCTTTACTGCAATGTTTGTATGTACATTCTTTACCTCGTACAAAATAGTGCAACTAGTGATGAGATAAATGGTTATAACCACGTTAAACAACAGCGTTATGATCCAGCACGTATATTCCAAACCTTTTACAGTATTCTGGGTTCCCGTTTTGTGTTTGCAGTAAGAACTGTATGTTCACTCAACGTTTAAGTCTCAGAAGTGTTGCTCAGGTTGTTTCTCCTGAGAAAAGACCCAAAGTTTACTCACCTTTACTAAAGACAGGATATATGAGCTAACCATTTGTCATCCAGGACTGACTTTTGAAGCAGTGAATTGTATCTCATGTCTCCTTTTGGTTTCGTACTGACTCTCCTCAGGGATTTTAGGAGTGTCCTGAGCCATCATTTAAACATGACTTCTGAGTGTTGTTAGTGTACAAATCAACAAAAAATGATGGTTATTGACCCTTTAATACTTAACAATATTATGACTATCAGTAGTTAACCATTCATTTGGACATTTACTGTCTAGTACTCTGTTAAACACCATCAGAGATGTACCCTTATAGTAAAACCAGCTCATCTGGCTCTCTGGACGAGCAGACTCACCACTGTTGCGGTTCTTGCGGTTGGACTTGCCGCCGCTCAGCAGCGCCTTCAAGCTGTTCCTGAACATGGCTGCACCGTCTGTCCACTATAGAGAAATCTACACAGAAAGAGAGAAAAAAGAAACAAACACTGAGACTGAGCCTAAACGGATGCCACTGAAAGCCGATGTTGCAGACTCTGAGAGAACCTTGGATAAGTAACGGGATCCTGGACCAAATCAAAGCTCCTCTTTCAGCCCAGATAACCAAACTGAAGATCTCATATTCTCTATACATTATGAGAAGAACAAGCTCACTTGAGAAGACAGTTGAAGGTTATAGAGGATGAGGGTTAGCAAGAAGATGGATAGATGCAATCAGAGGATGGATACAATGGTGTTTCATTTCACGTCGTACTTGAAAAGACAGTAAACTTCACCAGACAAGAGACCGATGACTGAGCTTTCACAGCTTTGCTTTCTCAACCTCTACAACCAAGACGTTTGGCAATTCTGGAGCTTTGAGGCTAATGTAGCCAACTAGCAATAGTAGCTTATAATCAGAATCAAGCTAACTGCATGTCTGAGCCAGTCCAAACTATGCTGAGCTAAGTAATCAAAAATAGATTTGCTTATGTGGTCTCTGACTCTGCATAAGAGCATGAAAATGTGGGCAAAACCCAAGTCTCATAGCTCATGCTACTGTATTTAGCAACAAGCTATTCTCCACAGGGCTCTGAAAGTATGATGCAACAAATCCCTGCAGTTTGGTAGTTCAGCGAATGTAGGAGATCCCCCTGAGAACCATGAGCTTGGACCAGATACCAAGATCATTAACCAGCACTACATCAAAAGTTCTCTAAAGCTCTGGATGAGCTTTGAGTTCAGAAAAGTTTTGATGATGCATTTAGACAGGAATGACAACCTACTTATTAAGCTTGTGTGTTGTACCCTCAATACCCTGACTGCAGGAGCACTGGAAGTGACTGGGATTCAGATTGGGAGCCCTCAAGAATGGGTGAGTTTATTGGACAATCAACACTGGGATAAAAACTGAACTAAAAAAGAAAAAAAATGTGACTGTAAATGAATAAGTAGCTATTTAGATGACTATTGAATTCTAGCACTTATTAGCAATGCTAGCTCCAGTTCTAGACTACAGAAACCATTGACTACATCCAAGTGGAAAAAGAACCATTCTTTTAAATCATAAACATCATGACATGCAGTATTGTTATATAAACACTTATATAACTCTGTGAGATTTTAATCCTAGAAACAAAACTAAACATACCCCAGAAACCTTAAAGTGTCTAAGTTTCAAAAATATATAACTTGATTTTAGATATTTGTGAGAGGAGCTTAAATAAGCAGAGACACATTTGTGAGAGCGACTCACACAGCTGTGCATATTTTCCCAGCAAAAGACGCGCTCTGTCATTCATATGATAATGACATCGTAGTTCCAGACATTCCATTGGTTGGTTCTAGCGGCCTTGAATTGGTGTAATGTGGATTCAACAAAGACCTCTCACCTGAGTGCTCACACTTATCTCATGAATATTCAATGTAGGGTTAGTGGCTGAGGAAAACGGAGTGGCACCTCACATTAGTTAAGCTTTAGAAATAAAACCTCATACAATGTCTAAAAACTGTAATGAGCAGTGTGTAGCCAACACCTCTGTTTATTCAGTTCTGAACTCAAAAGTCTTGACTAGAAATGTTTAGAGTGTTTACAATATATCAGCACATCTGAAAACAGGTTTTTGTAAAGTCTAAGTTTAGAGCAGATTTAATCAGAATACAGATTTATGACACTCTGCTTTTATGCTTCTAACATTTAGAGGACATTGATGTAATGTTGTGGGAACGTTGTCTGGTAGTTGTGTATACATACAGACATAGTTACAAACAAGGCCTCCTGCCTCTTTTTCGGCTTGATAACGAGCTTCATCCTCTCCATTATTTCAGGAATCTTTCAGCACCTACGCCAGGGAGGCCTCACGCCCCGAACATGCTAATTACTGCTTCACATGTGTGTGTGTGTGGGTGTGTGTGTGAGGCTTTGTTCTGCAGCTGCTGAATGCCACATGGGTGGCTCATGCTTTCTCTGTACGCCTCAGTGTATCAGCGGGAGCTCAGTTACCTTTTAATGAAGGGTTCACTCAAAAGAGTGGAAGTCAATAGTCACCTAACGAGTCTTTTAACGAAGGTCTCACAGACTAGTTGATGTAAAATAAATCAGGCAGTCACTTCAGACAGCAGCAGGGCTGGTAGAAGACTGATGCTGGACCATCTAGAACATGAACACTGTGCTAGTCCTAAGCACTAGTCTTTACAGCTGACTGATGATCTGGATCCATATCGAGAGAGGATAGAGAACCTTTGGTGACTTGGCTACAGAAGCGAGTTCCAGTGTTTGTTAGCATTGCTCCCTTCACAGCTCCACACAGGCTGATGGAGATATGGAGTAAGTTAACACTGTACACATTCTGCGCTGATCACTGTTTTAGGTGGTATTTTGGGAGACACTGTGGACAGGTATGTCTCAAACGCTGCAAAAAATAAAAAATAAAAAATGTCTGAGCAAGTGAAACCATCTTATCACACAGCTCCCCTGTCAACCACTGAAAGTGTCTTTTTTCATCAGCAGATGATGTCACTGTTTAATACAAACACTTTTTAAATAAGCGAGAGAGAGAGAGACAGAAAGAGAGAGAGAGAGAGAGAGAGA
>BRDA01006507.1:3831-15147 GCA_036984385.1 Crenuchus spilurus
GGAAGGCGTCACGAAAGATAAAATTGTCTTCTTTCTAATTAAGTTGTTATTTTTTGCCTATTTTGAGCTGTCAGTAGTAAAAGATAAACCTTGTGCCATATTTTCAATTGGAAAAAGCTTTGAGTAAGCACTGGCTATTGGAATTCTTTACTGATGTTTAAAAAATCCCAAACAAATAGAGCTGCTGAAAGGTGACCTCTAGTGGAACAATTCTGAGCTTGAAGATGAGCCTTCATTTTATATTAAAAATCAGGTGGAGAAGTCTTGCCTCAAGTGGAGGAGTTCAAGTATCTCGGGATCTTGTTCACGAGTGAAGGAAGAATGGAGCGTGAGATTGACAGACGGATTGGTGCAGCCTCTGCAATAATGCGGTCGCTGCAGCGGTCCGTTGTGTTGAAGAAGGAGCTGAGCCAAAAGGCAAAGCTCTCGATTTACCGGTCAATCTACGTTCCTACCCTCACCTATGGTCATGAGCTTTGGGTAATGACCGAAAGAACGAGATCGCGGATACAAGCGGCTGAAATGAGTTTCCTCCGCAGAGTGGCTGGGCGCTCCCTTAGAGAGAGGGTGAGAAGCTCGGTCACTCGGGAGGAGCTCGGAGTAGAACCGCTGCTCCTCCACATCGAGAGGAGCCAGCTGAGGTGGCTCGGGCATCTGTTTCGGATACCCCCTGGACGCCTCCCTAGGGAGGTGTTCCAGGCATGTACCCCCGGGAGGAGGACCCGGGGAAGACTCAGGACACGTTGGAGAGACTATGTCTCTCGGCTGGCCTGGGAACGTCTCGGTTTTCCACCCGAGGAGCTGGCTGAGGTGTCTGGGGAGAGGGAAGTTTGGGTTTCCCTGCTCAGACTGCTACCTCCGCGACCCGGCCCCGGATAAAGCGGTAGATAATGGATGGATGGATGGATGGATGGAAATTCATCTCAAACTCAGACTGAAAATAAAAATAAATAACTAAATAAATAAGTAAAATACAGCAGAGCTTGAGAAGCTGGGTATCACATCACTGACACATTTACAAGCAGAGGAATTAGCATCATGCAAATGGCACGCATAAATAATCAGACACTTGCCTCAAATTTTGTCAAGTATGTCCACTCATCATCTCGTCTCAAAGACTTGCTCAGGCAGTTTCTGGCACTGATGCAAAGTCTTACCCATAACAGCTTTGTATAATCAGAGATAAGGGGGGAAATCGTAAAACTAGTACCTGTGTAGATGCTCTGGAGGTGCCTGTCGCCACTGATTGGATATCCTATTGTGATTTCATCAAATTCCTGCAGGAATTCTGTCTCATCAACCCAGAATTCACCCTCCTGTGTGCGGCCCTGTAGCTCCATAGAGCACGAGGGGTCCAGAGAACTCCATCCAGCTCCACTATTTGCAGAGAAAGAGTATAACGTGCAGAAAAAGAGAAAGAAACAGTCTGTTACCTGATGATAATTTGATTTGGAGCCCTATGGAGCTGGTATTGAAACCAGAGTTGGCTGATATATTGTCTGTAACTGGTGTCACACAGTAATATGAGCCTAAACAACAATATCTAAACCTAAAGAGAGACTGTTTATCCACTTAAAACAGTGCATTATGTTAAACATATATGTACAAGTGCATCTCCAAAAATGAGAATATTGTGAAAGTTTTTTTATAATATAATTCAAAAAGGCAAAAAGTGTCAAATTTTATATTTTGTTTACAGTAAAAAAACAAAGACTTGAAACATCACTGAATGTGTAATAAGTATAAAATGACCTACATTTCTGAACACAAATTACAAACCGGATTCCAAAAAAGTTGGGACACTAAAATTGTGAATAAAAACTGAATGCAATGATGTGGAGGTGCCAACATCTAATATTTTATTCAGAATAGAACACAAATCACAGATCAAAAGTTTAATCTGAGTAAATGTAACATTTTAAAGGAGAAATGTTGATTAAAAATTTCACAGTGTCAACAAATCCCAAAAAAGTTGGGACAAGTAGCAATAAGTGGCTGGAAAAAAGAAATTGAGCATATAACGAACAGCTGGAAGACCAATTAACACTAATTAGGTCAATTGACAACATGATTGGGTATAAAAAGAGCTTCTCAGAGTGTCAGTGTCTCTCTGAAGCCAAGATGGTAAGAGGATCACCAATTCCACCATTGTTGCGCAGAAATACCAGAATGGTGTTACCCAGCCTAAAATAGCAAAGACTTTTAAGTTATCATCATCAAACGTGCATAACATCATCAAAAGATTCAGAGAATCTGGAACAATCGCTGTGCGTAAGGGTCAAGGCTGTAAAACTCTACTGGATGCTCGTGATCTCCGGGCCCTTAAACGTCACTGCACCTCAAACAGGAATGCCACTGTCAAGGAAATAACACAATGGGCTCAGGAATACTTCCAGAAAGCATTGTCAGTGAACACAATCCACCGTGCCATCCGCCATTGCCAGCAGAAACTCTACAGTGCAAAGAGGAAGCCATTTCTAAGCAAGCTCCACAAGCTCAGACGTTTGCACTGGGCCAGGGGTCTTTTAAAATGGAGTGTGGCAAAATGGAAGACTGTTCTGTGGTCAGATGAGTCACGATTTGAAGTTCTTTATGGAACACTGGGACGCCATGTCATCTGGACCAGAGAGGACAAGGATAACCCAAGTTGTTATCAACGCTCCGTTCAGAAGCCTGCATCACTGATGGTATGGGGTTGCATGAGTGCTTGTGGCATGGGCAGCTTGCATGTCTGGAAAGGCACCATTAATGCAGAGAACTATGTTCAGGTTCTAGAACAACATATGCTCCCATCTAGAGGTCATCTTTTTCAGGGAAGACCCTGCATTTTTCAACAAGATAATGCCAGACCACATTCTGCAGCAATCACAACATCATGGCTACATAGGAGAAGGATCCGGGTACTGAAATGGCCAGCCTGCAGTCCAGATCTTTCACCTGTAGAGAACAGAGCGACAAAGAAGGCCCAAGACGATTGAACAGTTAGAGGCCTGTATTAGACATGAATGGGAGAGCATTCCTATTTCTAAACTTGAGAAACTGGTCTCCTCTGTCCCCAGACGTCTGTTGAGTGTTGTAAGAAGAAGGGGGGATGCCACACAGTGGTAAAAATGGCCTTGTCCCAACTTTTTTGGGATTTGTTGACGCCATAAAATTTTGAAACAACATATTTTTCCCTTAAAATGATACATTCTCTCAATTTAAACTTTTGATCTGTGATTTGTGTTCTATTCTGAATAAAATATTAGATGTTGGCATCTCCACATCATTGAATTCAGTTTTTATTCACAATTTGTTTAGTGTCCCAACTTTTTTGGAATCCGGTTTGTAACTTTTTGATATTCTATTTTTTGATGCATTAATATGATGTAGTTATATACTGTAGTATTCGGTTACTTTCAATAATTCATTATTTTCAATAATTCAGTACCACTTCATTGAATAAATGGAGAGTTTACATGCACAGGTTCAAGAAAATCATGAGTGAGCAGTACAGTGTCTCCTCTAATAATGGGAGACAGTCATAATTGGGATGCAGACACAGTCTCTACTTTTAAATCGAGACTCAAAACCCACCTGTTCAGTTTAGCTTTTTGTAATTAACCTCTCCTTTCCAGTTACTGTCGTTACAGGACTTCATGAACACAGGGAGCTGCGGAAATCTCAGACACTCTGCGATATTGTGCCAACATGCTGGAGCCAGCTCGACCGGATGCAACATATGTTTTCTACTGCACTCATCCTAATTGTTTCTGTTTGCTGTTTGTTTTCTTCTCTCTTTTCTGAGGAAATGGCCACTGAAGGGATTTGATGGCTGAATTCTCCTGCAGTCCACAACAGACCACCAGTCCCATTACACCTACTGCGGTCAATTCCTTCTGCTCCGAGTTGGGTTTCCTGAGGTTGACACCAGACCTGCTGCTCACTTACATTGGACTAAAGCTCTAATGCTACTGCATTTTAAATTATGATACCTGAATGCAATGATCACTATTATTAATATCATTCATGTTATATACTATAGCACAATGTCAGATTTAACTAAGGATGTAAATCTGTGTCAGTAGTTTGATCAGAGGAGGATGGATCCCCTTTGTGAGTCTGGTTCCTCCCAAGGTTTCTTCCTCCAGCCTTGAGGGAGTTTTTCCTTGCCACCGTTGCCTTCGGCTTGCTCACATCGGGCTTAGATTCAGTTTGTTTGATATTAAATATGTAAAGCTGCTTTGTGACAACGCCCGTTGTAAAAAGTGCTATATAAATAAATTTTGATTGATTGATTGATTGATAATGTAGCTCTCAATCACATACAGTTTGGGTATTCTTGTTATTTCCACTTTGCTGATGTTTTAAGCTTTCTGCTGAATTATTTATTCAAAGTTTTCTCACGAGTACCATCCAGTGTAGTTTGCTGAAGGCAGAGGCAGCCTGGGAACAACAACCAGCATGAGATTTGTTTAGGCTTGCCCTCTGGAGACTCATTCTGGGAACACCGTCAGCAAGCCCCTGGCTGAAGGTGTCCCCCAGTGCTAATGTTATTGATATGACTGGTATTGCATTGGTTTTTCTTTGTAAATGACACCTCAGAAATCAACACATTAAAAACCACTAAAACAACCACTACAAAGAGGCTGTAAAATGGTGTGAATTCCAGACTGAATATATGCTCAGAAACTGCATCTCTCAAAAACAGCAGAGACTGAGTATATATATATATATATATATATATATATACACACACACACACACACACACATCCATCCTTTATTTGTATTTTGACACTAATATGGAAAAGACTACATCTACAGCCTTATACTGAGTCAGTCAATGATGGCCTCATTTATCAATACACACCTCTCAGTCCACATCCCTCCCCAGCACCTCCGCCCCCAGGGGTTCCATATGCGTAGCAGCCGCACTTCTTCTCCCACACTCGTTTTCACATCTGCCCATTCCATTACACTCAGAGCGTGAAACTGACCCAGCTCGGGGGCACCTGTGGAAAGAGAGAGACCTCGATCTATGAGCCCTCTCCCGACTCAAAAAGAAACAGGCCCTGCAACATCCTGCACTTAATCACTGGCGTTACACATAGAGTTCAGCCAATGTCTAACATTTCGGGACAACACCGCTTGAAGGTTACAGAGTGTGGTCTGGTGTCCCAGATTCACCTCCCTCCAAGCTGACTATCATTTAAGTAACCTCTTAACCACAGATCAACAACAGCATCCCCAGCGACAAAGGCCATACCTAGCCCCGCTGGCACTGTTAATGCATGCTCAGATCCATGTAGATGCCATACAGTGCAAAACTAAATATACCATATTTTTAAAAAGACACTGTGTGTGTCACACTACAACAACTTCCAAATGTTTTGTGTACATTTCAGCAAAGACACTACTGCATTGTAGTTCTATGAAGTCTGTATAATCCAATGGCGTCCTCCAGGTGGACGGCCGCTTCCAGTTGAGACTATACTGTGCGCGACTGCCTGCCACTTCTTGCCAGTGTGTGTGGTTGAGTGTGTGTAAATGGAGTGTGTTGATTGTAAAGCATCACTGGGTTTGAGAAAGAAATAATAACAATAATAACAGCAGAAATAATCCACTGTTGTCTTCATACTCTCATTAATGTTGTAGTTTATTGACACTTGAGACTCCAACCAGAGTCCAGAATTGAATATTTCATTGCTGAGCCTGCGAGTGTGATATTAATACACAAACATGAATGATGGGACTAAAAACCTTGAAATTTGAATTTCAGCCTTTACAGTCAATGTAAGGACATTGTATGATGTGCACATTCAAGTTGTTCTTATCATTATGTAAGTTCAGTAGAAGGACAGGCATGTTTGAATGCAGTAGAACATTATGTACGTCAGCTTCGTTTACAACAGTTTGTAATTTCCACAGTTTAAAAGATACAAACTGATAGAAGTGAAATTCCCATGTTTTCCCACACTATGCAGACTTCTGGTCTAACCAGATAAACAACTACCGCCTTTGAGGTTCAATAAGCTTTTAAGCACACAAGAACTTCCAAGAGGAAGTGAGAGACGACTTCCTCAGCACGCTTCCATCCATCTACAGGTGACCGAGGCTGTGTGACTTGTTTATTCTTTCAGAGCTGCAAGGACAATGAGGAAATTCTGGCATGTGAAACCACAAATACTGCCCAACTACTCAGCAATACTGCCAAAGGAATGTCAAATTTAATAGCAAGTAAAGGAACTTTTGATCAGTTGCTGAGCGGAGGATAAACGGTGTGATGTGTGAGTGGGTTGGGGTCCCAAATTTAGGGTCTCACTAGGGCTTAGGGTTCAAGGTCAGATTTGAGCTTTGATTTCATTCCCAATGAAGACGTAAGTACACCATTTCCTGTTCACCAAGTTTGGTGCATGTAGCTGAAATAATATAGTGCACTGCTAAATGTGTCATAGAAGTAATGGAGATATTTTTTTATGCATCATCCATCCATCATCCTCCGCTTATCCGTATCCAGGTAGCAACACAAGAAAGTTGTTCAGACGTCGCTCTCTGCAGCCACCTCTTCTAGCTCATATGGGAGGATTCCAAGGCCAGCTGAGAGATATAATCTCTCCAGTTTGTCCTTGGTCTTCCCTGGGGTCTCCTCCCAGCTGGACATGCTCGGAACACCTCACCAGGGAGGCGTCCAGGAGGCATCCTAACCAAGTGTCTGAACCCTCTTAAATGGCTCCTCTCAACATGGAGGAGCAGCGGCTGTACTCTGAGTCTTTCCCGGATGTCCGAACTCTTCAACCCATCTCTACGGGAGAGACTGGACATTGCTCCATTCATCAGCGGTCAGTTTCTGACCAGAAGACTAATACTCTGCAATTAGTTTAATAACCATGATGGTTCTTTAAAACTCCCCAAGTCATCACATGGATGTTCAGTCACAGTTCATAAGCTTAGCTATGATACCTGACCCTACAGATTCTACACTACTGTATTTACTAGGGCGGCACGGTGTCTTGGTGGTTGGCACGCTCGCCCCTCAGCGCTGAGGTGTTGGGTTCAAGTCCCCTTGTGGGTGGAGTTTCCATATTCACCCTGTGTCTGTGTGGGTTTCCTCCAGGGTCTCTGGTTTAGTCCCACAATCCAAAAACATGGAGATAAGGTGAATAGGGTGTGTGTGTGGGGGTACACCCAGCGATAGATTGGCGCCCTGTCCTGGGCTTGTCTAGGATGGTTTATAATGCCCTGCCCTGCATCTGGTGATCATGGATGGACGGATGGATGTTTATACTATTGTATTATTTTTATAGCACTGCTACCTCACGCCTTCTATTCTTCTACCCTTCTATTCACCATTGTGTCATCTGATGATGTTGAGTCAGCTGTGTTTGATGAAGTAAATCATGAAAACATTCAGGAACGAGAAAGACTGGTTTCAGCAGTTCTGCCTCTCACCTGCAGAGGTGCTGTGTACAGAACAGCTGATGTAGCTGTGCTTCCTCATCTCCTCAGAGAGTTTTGGAAACAAGCTCTTATTACTGGATTTCTCAGCAGCCCTTTTCAAACTCCAGCGCTCAGCCACGCCCCCACACAGATCCACCATCGCCTCACACACCTGACCCGCCCACAGGTCCTCATACGAACCGTGCAACCTTCAGAAAAACAAACAGGATCATCAGTCTGATGTGCCCCTAGAACACAAGCATTACACAGAGTCAGCATGAAAATGAATTTTATGAATGGAATCACTGATAAATCAACAAAATGAAAATAAAACACATGTTCACATAATGCCCAACATTTTATCCTCACATTTTGGGTCCAGCGCTCGTTTTCATACCATGACTCTACATAACCATGTAAAAGCTGTGATTACATTTCACATTTTACTACTAAAAATGCCCAGATGCCTCAGATTAGTTTTAGATTTTTTAACAAATGATATTCTAACAAACCATCAGACTAGTTCAGAGCCTTATGCAAAAGTCTGGACACCCCTGGGCCCCGAGTGGCTCAGCAGGCTAAGATGCTGACACGATGATCAGAGGATTGCAAGTTTGAATCCCGGTCATGCTGTTTGCCATCAACAGCCGGGGCCCAAGAGAGCAAAATTGGCAGTGCTCTCTCTGGGTGGGTTGATGGCGCTCTCACTCTCTCTATAACTTTCACATTGCAATGTCCGCTGGCTCAGGTGTCTACTGATTGGTCCATTCAGAGCTGGGAATCCTGCGCTTTCCTCCGAGGCTCCCCGGTGACGGTGTATCAGCGGTAGTTTGAAAAGAGGCGGTGGCTTTATCACACGCCGCGAAGGAGGCGTATGCATGTCTTCACCCTCCTAGAGTCAGGGACATTGCACAGTGATGGAGAGAGCCCCCTAGTGGATGTGATGGGTTAACCGGCTACTATCACATTGGGAGGGAAAACATTTTTTGCAAAAATTTCAAAAAAAAAAATAATAATTCTGGACACCCCTGCAATATTTTATTTTATAATGTAAATATTTTTAACTTCTATCTTTCCAGTCATCTTAGTGTTTTCAATTTCATATTTCAAAATCACACTACACACATAGCTTAGGAAACTATTTTTTGTTCTATTATCATGTCACTTGGTTTGAATGACAAAGCAGAGTCCGAGTTAAAATTCTGTAGAAAATTATATGACAAAAATCCATAAATGCTGCTGCTCCAGATACTCAGTCTTCTCTGGTAGAAGGGTGAGGATGGACAGTGTTGCTGCTTTTTATCTCAGCTTTAGTGTCTTGTTGACAGTGAGTCTATAGGTTTTAGCTCATCAGTAAACTAAAGGCTTTAAAAGCTCATTGTCAACTTGTTGGAGACACCAATTCTGAGCTAAATTGTTATCCTATCCCATCCTTCTCCCTGAGAAGACTGAGCAGTGGATTTTCATCATAATCTCCAAACGACTACAAAAAACTATTCTGAAATAAAGGATGTATTCTCATGGAAAACTGTCTCAATGCTAAAGCTAAATGCATTTGTTTTTGTTCAATCAAGCACAGAAACATGATCAGCATACTGCTCAGACTGCTGAACCAGCACATATTACTGTGTGTGATAAATCTTTGCATTTCAAACAACACTTGACATGTTTTAGTACTGAAACAGGTCTGTTATTATATACACACATGTTTTTATAACTCTGGCCACAATTAATTGTAGTGCCAATATTCTTAAAAAGTGTCCATCGCAAATGTTGATCTGTCTACCTCTAAACTCACTTTGCATATGCTTTCTCCAGTAGCGCCACCCAGAATGCAGTAGGGCTGTGGCAGCGAGAGAAGCAGAGCGAATTGTTGACACAGGGCAGTCGATCGTCCACCCGAACCTCTATCCAATGGCCATTTCTCCAGAACCGGAACCGGAATTCACCACGGTATCCGCTCGCCCCCCCCACACACTGACCTGGAGGCATCACCTGAAATCACACACAGCAAAATGTGAAGGTCTCCACTCCTGGCCCTTCACTGCTATTTTAATATTTGGGTATTCTACTGATTATTAGAGCCGTGTATTGACAAGCACCTGATGATGACACAGATAAGGTTATGAAATATAATATGATACTGTAATCAAGGTGACATTTACCATTTTTGTGCTGCTAATTTTAGGAAACAGCCTGGTTTGCTAACGCTAACATTATCTGTACACCCATCTGCTACATCTTTATGCTGAAACTGAGGAGTCCAATGGATGAATACAGATTACAGCACTACTAACTTAAAAATGAAGCAGTCAAGAATCTTGGCTTGTAAATTATTCATTAAAAATTAATTTTTGAGAATCAACACAGTATCAAAAAGATATAGACACTGTATTACTCAAGGGTGCTGAGTATTACGATAAAATAAGTCATCTGAATTTGTTTTAAAAGGCTGTTCTCTACTCTTCAGTCTAAACCAGTTGGACTAAACCATGCCTAGTCTCAAAGACTCAAAACTATAACTCAATAAAATGACCAACACTTTTTGAGGTTTTAAATCACAAACTCAGGTTCAGCTTGAAGGCTGCTAAAGTGTGGAAATCACCAAACAGTGCTGAACTCAAAGCCCAGAACTGATCTACTGTCTGCTGTATCATCTCAATACAAACACATTTACAGCTTATTTATGCATCTGTAGAATTCTTTACTTATGTTTAGCTCTGACTGTGCAGCTGTAATGAAAAAAAGTAAGCGTTAGCGAGTGAGTCAATGAGTCATTGAGTGAGTCAGTCAATAAATCAGTCAGTCAGTGAGTCAATGAGAGAGTCAGCGAGTCAATGAGTCAGTGAGTGGGTCAATGAGCCAGTGAGTTAGTCAGTCATTGAATCAATGAGTCAGTCAGTCAGTGAGTCTGAGTAAATGAGTCAGTGAGTCAGTCTGCGAGTCATTGAGTCAATCAGTCAGTGAATCAGTCAGTCAATCAGTCACTGAGTCAGTCAGTGAGTGAGTCAATGAGTCAGGGAGTGAGTCAATCAGTCAGTGAATCAATCAGTCAGTGAGTCAGTCATTGAATCAATGAGTCAGTCAGTCAGTGAGTCTGAGTAAATGAGTCAGTCAGCGAGTCATTGAGTCAATCAGTCACTGAATCAGTCTGTCAATCAGTCACTGAGTCAGTCAGTGAGTGAGTCAGTCATTGAATCAATGAGTCAGTCAGTCAATGAGTCTGAGTAAATGAGTCAGTCAGCGAGTCATTGAGTCAATCAGTCAGTGAATCAGTCAGTCAATCAGTCACTGAGTCAGTCAGTGAGTGAGTCAATGAGTCAGTGAGTCAATCAGTCAGTGAATCAGTCAGTCAATGAGTCAGTCAGTTAGTGAGTCAGTCATTGAATCAATGAGTCAGTCAGTCAATGAGTCTGAGTAAATGAGTCAGTGAGTCAGTCTGCGAGTCATTGAGTCAATCAGTCAGTGAATCAGTCAGTGAATCAGTCACTGAGTCAGTCAGTCAGTGAGTCAATCAGTCAGTGAATCAGTCAGTGAATCAGTGAGTCAATCAGTCAGTGAATCAGTCAGTGAATCAGTCAGTGAATCAGTCAGTGAATCAGTCAGTGAATCAGTCAGTGAATCAGTCACACTTGTCATTCTGCAGAACATTTAATGAGCAGTAACTCCAGTTGTGTCCTCCGAACATGTATAGAATTGTTAATCCAGGGCTCTAGAGTGTGACCAATTTGGTCGCACATTCATTCATTCATTCATTATCACACCCGCTTTCTTCACATGTGACCTAATTTCTCAGTGGTGCGACTAAAAAAAATCTGAGGTCTCACTGGTGCGACCAGCCGTTCGAAGGGAAAAAACTCTCCGCGACTCTGAAGTCTCCCTGTGGTTCAACAACAGA
>BRDA01006507.1:15247-36014 GCA_036984385.1 Crenuchus spilurus
ACAGGTCTTTGAGGGCCAGAATGTTTGCTGATTGGCAGGTGTTCAAATACTTATTTGCAGCAGTAACACACAAATAAATTATTTAAAAATCATATATTGTGATTTCCGGATTTTTTCTTTTAGATTATGTCTCTCACAGTGGCCATGAAGCTAAGATGAACATTTCAGACTCCTCCATGATTTCTAAGTGGGAGAACTTGCAAATGTGCAGGGTGTTCAAATACTTTTTTTAATACTATTTTCCTCACTGTATATAACCATTTTCTTTACTAAAGAATATCTTGAAGAATGTGTCTTAAAACATTAAATAATTAATTGGGTAAACTTGGGTACTTCTACAAAAAAGTAGCAGCTTTTGTACTTTTAGTGAAACTAAACTATAACACTGAGTAACTCATACAAATGCTATGGAACATTCCAGTACATTCACCTTCTATCACAAAAGGAACCGAAATTAGTAGATATTCTTTCTGATGCTCTGCTTGACCTAAATTTAAATGCTAAACCTCAAACGTCAAAGCTGTGACCAACTGCAAAGCAGTTTGGATCACTAACTTCAAAGTAAACACTAAAAGGTAATACTAACAAAATGTTAAATGTTAATTAATAAAATGTAACCAGTATAGACAAACTGCACTCGAGTATAAGAAGATGTATTCTTGGTAAATTTTTGAGTAAAAGTACAAGTACTCTGAATTGTATTTGAGTAGAAGTAGAAAGGTGTCTCCTAGTGAATATTTATTTATCATAGACCTTATATAGCATTACGTTTTAATGAACAAATTTGAGGCCCATGTGACTAGAGACATACTACACATGGTCATATCTGCAGCCACACAGCTCTACATAATAGAAACTCATCAATATTAGAACCCTTTTTAGAATTAGAATTCACAAGCAAGTACGTATACATTTACTCAAAAATAGAGACAATAATAAATATATATATTACTTTTAGTCAAGTACATATAGAAATAATGTACTTTGTCTACTCTTGAATGTGAATAAATAGATGAGTATATATTCCATTCATTAAAATATGAACTGAGCGCTTGTTACTAAGAAAATGAAACTAGTGACTACCTACTTCTGGCCAAATGACTAACAAAGGCTTCACAAAGAACTTATCCTTATCTAGATTGACACACACATCAAATTTCAGTGCAAGGAACACTATATAATATCTCATAAATGAATATACAGTGGAACCTCCGTTTTGGTCATTAATCCATTCTAAAGTGTCTGATGATAACAGAAACGAATGATAACTTAAGCAATATTTCCCAGAAGAAATTATGTAAATCTAATTAATCTGTTCCAGACACAACAAAATATTAACAAAAATACATTTTATATAGAATAACTATAGTTTTACATTTATTTATCATTATTTTCTGTATGTAAAAGACTAATGAAATGGATAAATAAACATTTAACATCACTCTTATGGGTTTACATTCTGGTTGAAAGAGTGCTGGTGTGTTCCAGCCGGCAGCCTTTGTTTTGTACACCTGTTCTCTGGGTTCTCTTCGTTATTTGTTTTTGCACCAATTTTAAGACAGTAGCGCTGTGTGCTGTCGCTTTAGTGTGATGTGTTTTAGTTTCTTTTGAGCGTAATGAGAAACAAAACCAGAGAAACTATGAGAAACAAAGCTGAATGAATGACAAATGGGTGGGTGGATGCTTTGTTTTCGCTACATTAGTGGCAAGTTACAAGGGCACGGCAACGAAAACCGGGTGGCTGAGTGATAACTGGGACAAAATCCCCCAACCAAAAAGTTGCAGATAAGAGATCTGTATAATAACCAGTGCAAACGATAACTAAGGTTGCACTGTATATTTATAAGAATTGTTGATTGGGACAGTGTGCACGTTACGTTTGAGTTACCTGATCTAGCAGATGCCGACTCTTCAGCAGCATGGTACAGGCACACAGCAGCCAGCAATCTCCCAGAATGCCTTGCTTTGGGTAAGCCTCTGTAAGGTTATCAGGAAAAAGTTGTGGCTGCTTACAGATGTCCTGTATAAGAATACAGAGAAAAGTGTACAATTAGTTGAACAAATTCTGTCAGTAAAAACAATGAATTTTCCCATCTACACAAATTGCTTTTCATTTCTATTGTGTCAGAAGATTCCTGCAGGATAATTATAAGATTTGGCAGTTTAAATTCAGCAACCACTTAATTATACTCATTTTCCATTTTATCAGAAACATTTACCAATACAAACATCAAACATTTAGGATATTGTTAAAAAATAATTTTTGTTTATTATTTAATTCATTTTATTACACAAAGTGATATATTTCAAGTATTTGTTTCGCTGTTGATCAGTGTCTTATATCTCATGAAAATCAGAAATCCAGAATCTGAAATTATTAGAATAATTAATTTTGAGTTTAAAAAAATTACTAATCGAACAGCACCAATACTACTCATCTCTCTGGCTACTGCCACATTCCTAATGTCAAGCCACTTCTGAACCAGAGACATAAGAATTGCCTTACCAAAATATAAACAGGTTACATATTTAAAATTAATTAACAAAATGTACTTTTTCCACAATATTGTAATTTTTTATATATGACTGTAGATTACACTTTATAGGTTTACAGACTTCTCGGTGATCTGCGTGTTACTTTATGTTCTGAAACTTAACACGAAGACATGCCAATTGAACTCCTAAATACTTGGTTCTTGGCCAATAAACTGTGACACATTTAAGTAGTTACGTAAAAATGTTTTCCTCTTTGAATAAATCTACTATATTGTAAGTTGTGGTAGCAAAAGAGGCTAGAAATAAAAAAACAGCTGCTAAAATAAAGACAATAAGACAATAAACTATTTCTTTATTCAGGGTGATCGTTGTTAGTCATAAAGATGCACACACTACACGATTTGCACTGAACTGAAACACCCCATCCTTTAGAAGCAACACACAAACTGATGGGTCCGAGCCTCAAAACCTCACGGGAGTTTCTCATGACCAGATATATCGCCAGATCATATGGGAGTTTCTCGTGAACTAGATGTAAATAAACATGGCGGATGGCACAGAAACTATTGCAATGCTAGTTGTGAGAGCTTTCTGCTTAGAAAAAAGCCACAAAAAAGAAAATTGTTAAAGATACCATAACAGTACGCATTATAATCACACTTATGGTGTTTCCACAGCTCCACAATTGCACCTCACCCGCAATTTAGCCACTTTTAACTTCTTATGTACACATCGTCAAGCTCTATTCAGCTTGACGACCTTTCAGACATGATGTTAACATTACGTTGTACACTGAGAATCGGCATCCACACTATTGTCGTAATTACCCAGAGATAGTCATTCACCTATACTGGCACTGGTAATATGTGAAAAGCTTTTGGCAAAACCTCAGTGATTTTATCATAATTTTGATGATAAGTATTGTCTGCTGTGGACACATTTATTGTTTGGGTTTTAAGATAATAACAACTAAACATATGCACGTGTATATAATGACTGAATTATAGACACCCCAGGCGACAGTATAATCTGGGAATATAATCACCCTGAAATAAAAAAAAAATAAAATAAATCACCTGTGGGCGGAGCCAGATAACCCTGCCAACCAGTTTGGCCAGGGGTGTTTTGTAGTCAGTGAAGAGGGCGGAATCACCAGCAGCAAAGTCTGGATCTTCAAATAGTGCATTCTCCTCAGCTTCCACTTCCATGGCAACCTGACCTGTCAATCACTAGTAACCAACAACCCCTGGTTACTATTGTTTTAGAATGTGGAATATCAGCAAGGATGTCCCTGTTACAGAGCTATTAATTGATGAAAATGGGATCCTCAAAAGTGAGTTTGTGCAGTTGTAGATTGTGATTTAAAGCCAAAGAATTATCATTCAGTAGAACAGTAATGTAGGGGTGTCCATTCCTGGTCCTGGAGATCTACCACCCTGGAGAGTTCAGTATGATGTACAGATTACTCTAAAGGTCGTCATTACCTGGATCAGGTGTGATAGAGCTGAACTCTGCAGGGTGGCAAATCTCCAAGACCAGGACTGGACACCTCTGCAGTAAAGCATACAATATATAGTCAAAAACCTATAAGCAAGAAATGTTTTATGAAAAATCATCAGACTGGAGCATACGTTCAGAAATGCTCATTGTTTTTAAATCACTGAACCTACCTTAGCTAGGCTGCTAATTTGCTAACTGTGGGATGAAATGCCAACGTTGTTAAGAGGACACCATGGCAGAAATTATGAAAACAAAGTCAGAGTGCTCGCCTTTAAACTCTAAAACGGCGTGTATGTTAAAACTGCATTTAGAAAACAAGAACTCTAAACCAAGAACAACACTTCCGGTGAGAGGCACTCTGCAGACAACGCTGTCATTCATACAGCCACTGAGCCAGGGTTGCCAAATGCGTATACATTAAGCCTTACAAAATACTAGAATGAAGACTCTCTGGGCGTCAGAGTGTTTGAATAATTCAAGAATAAAGTAGATAATTTTATAAACCTTTGAAAAAGGGTGTCAGATATCTGTTTCCTCCCAATTCTGTAATGTAATTTGTGCGGATTTTCATCAGGTCAAGGCAGTTTGTTGTAGCATTTTATTGTTTTCAACAGAGTTATTACTATTATTGAGCAGCTCAAGTAGTTGAATTGCTGTAGTATTATTACTATTATTGTGCGTAGTAGCGTAAAAAACATGGTTTTACAACAATGAAAGTACTACAGTATTTTTTTTATAGGAGAAGTACTCGTCATATATGTTACAATGCCTGTGGTGAAGAACTGTCTATAATAGTAGGTTCTCTAAATGTATAGTCTTTCAAACTGTTTGAAGGCTAGAAATTAAACTGTTCACACTAACAATATGTCATACTCAAAGTGTGTTTTTTATTTTAACGGCATTATATGTCTACATTGTTTAATTGCTAAATTGTAGAGCAGCACACTGAATAATCTGTGTTGATTTCATATCGTTCTGGCAACCGATTGACGTCATAAACTTGTTTCTCTGCCTTCTAGAGGACGAAAGCGGTATTGCAGAGCTTTGCTAACTGTAACCACAGAGAAACACCACACACTCTCAGAATGAGCACAACAGTCTCCTTATGAGTATGAAACGTACAGACCAAGTACTGAGTTAATCATCTTTTATTAAAAAAAACATGTTTCTGAAAAGTACATTCATAAAGAGTGGGTCTTTTCAAGTCTCCACTGATTTCATGATGAGATCCACTTCAGACTGCATCACTGTTTGCCTTTTTTTGGTTCCTGTAAGAAATAGGATTAATTAGTTCAAAATTTGACAAAGCATTCAAGGCCATATTCCTGAAGACTACTACTATTTCTATTCAAACACACAACGTTTAGTCATTATCAGTACTGCCAGGTATGAGCCCAGATTAATAATCTCAAATTATACTGACTTTGATTTAGAAAACAGCTGTGTACTTACTTGAGGTGTTCGACAGCATCTTTAACCCATGTAGCATCAGGGTTGGCACAGATCTTTCTATTTTTCACTGTGGTGAATCTACAAATATAAAAATACATCAAGTTTTCACTTTTCATAGCAAATTAGACCAATAAGACTAATATAACTTAAGACTTACAATATAGCTATTATTTCTCTGTGGGATCTTCAGATTTAAATAACAACTTCAAATTATTTGGAGTGTACGATTCCTCATATATTTGTGGTAATCACATATATTGTAATTAATGTACAGTACAATTCATACATACAGTATAAAGGTAAATCCACGAAACATATTCAACATAACGTCAGGTTTACGCACTGTTTTAGAGCATGCTGGTGTAGTCCAGCTGGCAGGCTTTGTTTTGTACTCCCATTCTAGGGTTTTTCGGCCACTATTTGTTTTTGCACCCATTTTCAGGCGGTAGCGCTGCTCGCTGTTACTTTAGTGTGAGGTGTTTTAGTTTATTTTGAGCGTTATCAATGAGAATCAAAGCCAGAATGAACAACGAACACGTGGGTGAGTGAATGAACGATAACTGGGACAAAATTTCCCCTCAAAAAGTTGACAATAACCAAATTGTACAATAACCAGGACAAATAATAACTGAGGTTCCACTGTATTTTATTTGAGCTATAAAAATTTACCCTATACCATTAGTAATAACTAGGATACATAGCAAATTAAATAAATTTAATTTGGCTCACTCAATAAGAACCAAATATATTACCAATAAATGTTTTATGTTTTTTTGTGATATTATTATTTAGCCAAATATTAAATTAAGTATTTTGTTCATTTAATGAATTTTCAGTTTTCTGTAGTGATTGGCTAATATTATACATAATACAATATTATATAAGTTAAATAACTGCATGATGTAGCATCTCTGTCTTACCAACAGATTTCGGGGTCCTGAGCTAAGTACAAGAATTGGGCCCTGGATCTGGGGTTGTTGAAATTTTTAGATTAGTTTCAGTTGGTTTTAAGGATGCATTACTGGTTTAATGAGGCATTTGTTTAAACTGGCAACTGTACTAAACATACATGAATTGGTTATTTATATTTTATAAGAGCACAGAATGAGTACTGAACATAATACATCTGTTACTGTTTTGAGTGTTCATTGTTTACTTACATCACAGCGTTCAGTCGGCAGACTGTAGTGGAGTCTTGTAGGGTATAGTGTTTTAGTCGATTGAGAGGTAAAGAGTTTGGGGAGAAGTTTGTACAGCATTTCACTGGACCTGCACATAAGAGCAGATAATTTACATTACACTGGTATCAAAGCACATCATACCTTTAGTACATTTTCATAAAAGTGTGAATCTATAGCAATGACTGTTAATATCAACATGGGTTTATATGATACTAAGTTATTTTAATTGGCTATTTATTTGATATTTACGATTATTACTCAGAGTAAAGTGCTTGGACATGCATTTTTAATATATAAATATTGTGCTAAGAATTAATGCAAACAGGCTCAAATCACATCGCTTGGTAGATAATTCTGTATAATTTTAAGATTATTCTCATAAACTTTAAATGCAAAAGCACAGCTACATCATAACCTGCTAAACTAGGCCATTCAGAATCAGTGAATGACTGAAGTCTAAAGTCATATACCAGTCATTTAACAGACTAAAGACTATGGAAGTGGACTAGTCAGTGTCAGTTCTGAGCAGAATGTGAAAAGTCGAGAGCATCCCATGTTCAGTCATGATATATACTTCAGACCCATATTGTCACATCAAAGTGAGGCCGCAGAGTAATAACAGTTCCTACAGTTTCACAAATCATTCCACATGTTTGAAACACCTAAACTAGGCCATTCGCTGTCAGTCAGGATTTCAGTACAGTAGTGACTGTGAAGTCTACTTACTGGCTTCTCCCAGAGATACCCAAACACACAGCAGCAGCAACACTGTAGGCAGGACGAGGAAGAGTTTGGTCATTGTGCAACGAAATGAGTCACTTGGTGATGTTGACGGAGATGATGATGGTGGTGGTCGTCAAGGCCTTGCTGATTAGACTCTGCTACCAAATCTGTCTCTACCTGGCGTTTGTAGATGCTGCTTTTATACATGAACTTGGGGAACATTTTGGAAATGTAAAGGAAGTTGAGGGGAAATTTGAAGAGGAAACCGTATTTGGGTCAATCGTAGTTGGGTACCCAGAGTGAACATTCCATTCCTAGAATGCCACTGCGAGTAGAAAATTCCCTTTTTTGAACTCATGTGACAGAGGTGGTATTTCGGATAATTACAAGAAAATTACCAGACTATACAATTTCAATATTGGTTTGGGTGTTCTGTATCTGCTAGTAAAGCTTTAATAAATAATAAAAAATTAAATATGCCTGAATCCGTATAAAATGTCTTGTAAATTTTATAAAATGTGAAGCAGTTTTTTTCAGAATTTATATTTAGTATAATTTAGTCTGAGACTAAAATGTCGGGCCTTAAATCTGAAATAGAGTAAAACATCTTAAAAAGCTACTTTTCAGCACCAACATTGTGATGACTTGCTGTTGATAAAAGGGAATTGGACTGACTGTTATATAGTGACTGTTATATTGAGTACCCAGTGTGTCAGTAAAAGGGGATCACACCAAATATTATATTACACTCAGCACTCAGGATGTTGGTTCAAGGGATTTGGGCCAACTTTTATATTACACTTGTCACCCAATGTGTAGGTAAAAGGGAATTGGTCTGGCTGTTATATTACACTTAGCACCCAGCTTGTCAGTACAAAGGATTCAGGCCAACTGTTATTACACTTGTCACCTAGCATGTTGGTAATCAGGCCGGCTGTCACATTTAACTCAACACCCAGAGTGTCAGTACAAAAGATTCGGGCCAAATGGTATATTACACTCAGCACCCAGCATGTTGGTAAAAGGGGATCGGGCTGGCTGTGACATTACACTCAGCAACCATTGTGTTGAGGGATTCGGGCCGGCATGTCAGTTAAAATGTATTGGGTGGAATTTCTTATTACACTTGTATTTGGAAGTGGGCTGATGTGGCATTTGCCTCACATGTGGCCCAAGCATCCAGATCAAAAGGCCTAGAGTCAAACTGAAACTGGGCCAATGTGATTAAGGCTCAGTTTGATGTATTTGGCCCAAAGGTGACCCAGAAGAGTGATTTTTGAATGACCTTAGAAATACTGCTTATCAAATAACATCTAATGTTTTAACAGTCTAATAGTAATGAACTTATCAATATCAGTGACATAATGAAGTTCTAAAATTAAAACATTATATTATTTTGTAAATTTTCAGTGTCGTGTTGACTGAGGCATAAATCTCATTTAAATGATAGGTAGGGTGTGTCTTTATTGGGTAAAATGCATTCTGCCACCTTGTTTGCTGAAACAATGGGTATCATGTCATAGTAACAAAGCTAAAAACCAACTTCACTCTATCTAAATCTGTCATCTCCTATCTGATTGTGGTCTTTTCTAGAATGCTACTTTTATGTTACAGAGAATTTGTGAATCAGTTGTGTGAAAATATATTTCTTAATGAAAAACAATTGACTTTCTCATTATTTCTGTTTATTTGTAATGTAAGCATTTAAGCTGACTACTGGGGTGGATCAGAAGATGTGCACTTTTGTCATGATTTGGCTTTGGAGGGAGTGTAGAGTTGACTGAATGGCTAACATCTGTTAGTTACGTTTGAAATTGAGCCTCATTATTTTGACTGTTTACGTTTTTCATAAAATAAAATGTCAGAGCTCTGGTAGCTATTTCCTTAGTTTGTAATGTAATTATGAAGCGACAGTTAACAGGAATGGTGGAGATCAAACTGAAAAGGTCATCAGAAGAAAAGCATTCCTACATTTTCACCACAAAAATTGGTGATAGAAGACTGCAAGAAATGATAAAATCTGAGTACCCAAACTTTTGAATGATACTCCTGTCCATTTTTTACTCATATTGTACAGAACAAAAATCCTACATTAAAGACTAACATAGTTTGGTTAGTTTAGCTAACTACAATGCTATTGGTAGATCAGGACTGAAAAGTACAAAAAATTTAATATTTTGTGTCAGAAATAGAAAAATTAACTGGTTATTTGCTAACTTGGTGATGCAATAAGTAAAAAAATGTCCAGGTAGGACATCTCTGTTCATAAGTGGTGTTACGGGTTACTGCACCTGTGCGATGCTGGGAATTTGTAGCAGTGTGATAGTGCATAGTTTACAGATGACCCAAACACAGCCAGAGAGGCTCAGCAGACTAAGTCGCTGACATTTTTATCTGAGGATCGCAAGTTTGAATCCCGATCATGCTGCTTGCCATTGGCAGCTGGGGCCTGAGAGAGCAAAAATTGACTGTGTTCTCCCTGGGCGGGTCAGATGGCACTCGCTCCCCACAACTACTAAGTAATGTCGGCTGGCTCAGGCATCTGCCAGGCGATCCATCAGAACTGAGATTTGTGCTTTCCTCTGAGTATTTTGGCTGCCTGGCGGCAATGTATCAAAAGCAGCTTGAAAAGAGGCGGAGCCTGACTTCACATGCATCAGAGGAGGCCTGTGTTAGTCTGCACCCTAATACAGTCAGGAACATTACAAGTGATAGGGAGAGTCAACGAATGGGTGGGTCGATTGGCTAACAAACATATTGGGGAGAAAATCAGGTAAAAATCCAATTCTGGTGGGTCTCTGCTGGTTTTGTTATTATTATTGATTGCTACTAATTAGGAAATAAGTGTTATTTGAAAAACAAAGTAAATTACTTTATCCATGTTAACTTTCAGCATGTAAACTATCTCTGGTACCTTGCTTGTTACCATTTAGTAGCTGCTTCAACTAATCAAAACTTTATTTAATTTTAACAGGTGAGCTCCTAGTGGAATTGAACAAATCCATGTAATGATTGAAGTGGAGCTTGGGAACAAAACTTATGTTCTTCAAACTTCAAACCCAACATAATAACTTAGTGATAAACAAATTATTGTCGTATATTACTGATTTTATAATGATTTATGTTTATTCTAAAGCTGTGCAACATCTTTTAATTTCAAAATACACTTATTGTACAGATTTTAAGCCTAAAACATAACTATACATTCAATTAATGAGATTGTATTTATACAAACTGACCATTTCAAATGGTCTATACATTCATTCATTCATTCATTCATTATCACACGCGCTCATTTGGTATACATATTTACACAACATTAAGAGCAGCTGATGATGTACAAGTGCAAATGTTCAAAATATACAAACAAAAACGTTCATGTGATAGTGATGTTTAATGAACAATAATCATTTCATTCTATTCTTCTTTATACTATTCTATAACATATTGTGCTCAGAGATGTAGGAAATTCTGTGGGTTTTGGAAGGGAAGTATGATGATGAATTAACAGAAACATTTTTAAAGCCACCTGACTCTACCACGACCTACTTAATGGGTTTAGAAGACACATTTTGCTCTTTGATTTTAAAGATCAGATGCATAATGTCGGTTTCTGACCTAGAAAACAAACACATCAGCCTACAAGGGATACAACCTTACATGACATTATAAGTCCTGTCAAATGTAGGCACTGGTTTTCCCAAATATTTAAGCTTAATCCTAGACAACAGTGACTTTTAACATATGGTTCAGAATAATTTAGCACTGGTTTAAGACTTAACCTGTTTTTTTTTTAACTCTGTTTAAGTAAACACAGTAAAAAATACAGTTTAAATAAAGTAAAAGTTTATAAAATGCAGTTTTCATTGTGGTTACATCAAGAGGAATGCCAACATAGTATCAGTATTTTAATACTGTACTACTGTCTTTAGGTTTTTCCCCAAAGCTATTTTGATTTAGATTGCTGATCATGATAAGGATGTAAAAGAAACTCTTAGTACTTGTTTGTCAGCATATTTCAGATTTTCAGTGAAATGAAAAATAAACACAAACCAACACAGGGCATGTTTATTACCTTATGATTGAGTAGTTTATGTAATGATCTAACATTTGTGTTGCGTATCAGCTATGCTAAGTTATCTTAAAAGTTAAATGCTTAAGAGGTTAAGTTTAAATGTATACATTTAATGTCCGTTTTGCAATTTGTGAAACCTCAAGTGCTAAATTGTTTGCTTTACATTTTTTGTTTTCCCCTTTTCACTTTTCCTTGAAGGTAAAGCTATATAGGCAGCCATCCATAACCATGTTAAATGTTACATTTGTTAATAAACAATGTTTCATTAAGACATTTTCTTTAGTTTTTTACTTAACACATGTTAATTATGCTAGAAATAGAAATCTAAGAGTACCTTAGAAAGCACAGTAACACATTTTAAAATCTTTAAATGACTTTAAAAAGAATAAAAAATGTAAAACTGCAAAAGTTTAAAGCAAACTAGTTCATTATAGAAAATACTCCTAAGTCATTTTTGTGGTGATACAAGCTATGCTTGAAATGATTATAAATATCTGAGACATAGTTTCTTGATAGTTCTGAGATTTTGGTGTAAAGTGTATTTTTAGAACACATGAACAGAAGAGAGATATGTGTAGAGGATGTATGTGCAGAATGCTGGAAAGTCAAATAGTTTCCACAGATATTTTTGTCCAGACTTACCACTGCATTAACATTATCAACATTACATCTGAACACTGGCATAATGTAAATTCAGATTATACACATTGCATCATGTTTTATTTTACAGTCCATTAAGATAGATATTAAGAAGTTGAACTTGACTCCAGAGAGCTGGGTAATTATTTGGTGTAATGTGACAATGAGGTACTCTAATTAAACTACAATGAAATAGGTTCTAGGTATTAACTGTGAGGAACAATGTACAAAGTGCTGTGTAACTATTTTGGGTAAATTGATAACAAATACCAAAATAGCCTAACAATTACAGTGAAATAACCAAAAGACTCTAACTAGTAAACTGCTAAAGAACAATGTAAATATCTCACAAGTAGGTCCTTATTATGAGTATCAGTGTGTACATACAACAAATAAAATTTCACTATAATGTCACACTGTCAGGCAAAAAAGTTAATCTGAAAAACTTAGTACTTATTATGTGGAATTTAAAGTTGTACATAATCATGTACACAAAGACTTAAGAGCCTGATATACTATGTACCTGTCTATTACCTAAAACCAAACTAAATTTGGGCTTCTAAAGTGACTATTCTTATTGTTTTTACTATCCAGTTTAAACACATAATAACAAATATATTTGGAGGTTTAAAAATATTACAAAAACATTCCATTTTAAAATATTTTTCTGTCTAACTGAATTCAAGTTTGACTGTCTTAATACTTCGTTCACCATCTCATTTTAATGATATCCGAGTCATATCAATATCAGCAGATAGTTACTTTAAAAACTTAAATTTGCATATTGGCAGATAGTTACTTTAAAAATCTATATTTCAAACTGATTTGATGAAATATTGTATAAAGAAGTGCAGAATATTTTTCCAATGTTGATTATTTATTACATCATTAACATTAAATATTATTATAGAGATTTATTAAAGGTTTGTAAAAATAAAAATTCAGCACAACTTAAAAATGTAATTCTTTTAATTCTAATAAAACTTCTTTTGAGTTAACTCAACTTGAGATCACCAGATTTCTCCTAACTGAAATTTCCTATTTTATTCAAGTTTTCCTGAGTTAGGACTCCTAAATCCTAACTCATCCTGGTATAAAAAAATTTTTTTCAATATTTTCAAATTTTGTGTTTTTTCATTCAGGTTTTTTTTTTTTTTTTGCACAATTTTTGCACAAAATTGTCAACCTACTACAGTCTCTTGATCACAGAGTCGATGTATAGACATCCGCATCATTTGTGACCTACATTTTACTTTAACATAACAGCACATATTTTTGTTTTAAATATTTGTCAAGTCATTTCTCTCATTACTAAAAGTTCATTTAAACCTTGCGATGTTAAACAGCTGCCCATAATTATAAATGTGATGCTATACAGAGCCCATTGTTGGAGATTAGTGACACTGTGTGATAGAAAGAGTCACAGCCAGTGGAGAAGGTGTAAATATATATTTACTTAGTTTTCCCCAACCCTGGTCCTGGAGACCCATTGCCCTGCATGCATTAGGTGTGCTGTGAGCAGGAAAACCACTACAATGCTTTATATATAAGCTAAAATGGTTTATATAACTGAAATGCTGAACTGAAAATTGTGAGAACATGTGACTGAACAAAAGCAACATTTCATTCCACAATGTCCATAAACATTACCCTGGTATTACCTACATACTAATCATGGGATATTGGTTAAGGTAGTTTCAGGTGGTTCCTGAATTCCTGAATACCCTGCAACATCACATAAAGGACAATGCAGCACTTTTAACATCACATTTAAATGTTTACTCAGATTATTAAGTACTCACTATTGTCTACTGGAGTGACTGGAATATACCAATACATTTGAGTTAGATCAACTTCAGTGTTTTCAAGTTGAATTAATTCAAAGTATTGTAATAAGTTGACTTTTTTCATAGTACATTTTTAAACTAATTATGTAATGACATCAATATTTACAGCACTGACCCAGACATCCTGTATTAGAGTCACTGTAATATCTACTGTAAATAAAGCATATTCAACCAAACCCCCATCTGTAATCAGCACGTGTACCATTCCACATTAAACCTGAATGATATTATTTACATTTCAGTAACTGAGATCCTGTTAGTTATCATCAGTTTTTATCAACTTTGTCAGCATTCCACAATTTCTTTGTGTTTTGATGACAAATTACAGAAAGACACAGAAATGTCTTAACAATGTCTTAATGTTTAACAGCCCCACGTTTTTGTAGTTTAATCTCAGTGATATGGCTAAAACTTTCTGATATCAAGTGTATAATATGTTGTTTGTTAAACAGACCACATATAATTCTCTGCTACACTTTGGATTATAGTGTGAAGTTATTATAAAATGCATAAACACTAAAATAGTTATTCTTGTTTTAGCCCAAAATAATAAGTAATAATTAAAATAAAATTACGAAACACAAAGTTGTCTTTCTTGATTTTTTCAGTGGTCTAAAATATCAGTATCATGGAGTCAGATGCAAAGTAAAGACATTTATCTGTAATCTGAGTTAGTTAAGAAGTTAAATCAAACTACAGTAGTAAAAAACACTGGTTGGCTAGCCAGTGTTACAGTTTTTAAGATGTTTTTGAGTTATCAAAAACTAGCACATGTAAAAAATATTCAGATATAAAAATAATAGTGATGTATTAGCAATGTTTAATCAGTAAATATTGCAGCATAAAAAAGTGACCTAGTATTACAAGGAGATAATGGAATTAATTCATCAGGTTTTGAATGACAGCCAAGTTCTAGATCCACTTATAATAGTAGGTTATGGTTAATTTGTGGTCAGATAATATAATAGAGCCCAAAATCCCCAAATCCTATTTTAAATAAACTAAAGTTCTTCCTCATTGTGGAATAGTATGTGGGTGTACACCAAAGGAAAATCCACTACTTGTCAGACAGGTAGTTTCCAAAGTGTGCTCTATAAAGCTACAGTAGTGAGGCTCAGATGTCACAACAAGCCTCACTCACCTCTGAAGAACACACACTTTGCATCAACAGAGACACTGAGACAATGGCCCAGATTTCTGGCACAGCGCTCACACTCCTGCTGGTTCTGACAGTCAGCCTGTTTTGTCAGCACACCACCGCTTTGGGTAAGAATTTCTCTCTTTATGTTTCACTTCACTCTCTTATCTGCTTTACCATCTGTTTGCTTGCCTGCTTGCATTCAGGTGGATGCTCTTAACTGTGCATTCCTTTACACATCTGCACTCATAATCAGTCATGCTGTGCTAATATGCTGTATATTAACTTCTTTATTAATCATAATCATCATAGCGTTTAAAGTCATTTTTGTCAGTGAAATTACAAAATGTAAAGGCTGTCGTTGGCTTCAAGTGATGTAAAAAAAATTGATACTTGCTTGGACTACAAATAAGCAGAATTAATAAAAATCTGTTATTTGGAAAATATTAAAATAATAAAAAAATTGCATTATAATATGCGCTTATTAGCATATTTCTGGACATAACAGTCACATACATAAAGACATGATGCTGTACAAAGTGAAAAGAGAAATTGCTTGAAGGTAGAAGTTAGCTGAGAGTCAAGTAAGCTGATGTTTCTTTTGTACTTTTTCAGCTTGTTGCAAGAAATACTCAAAAAAAGAGCTCCCTTTCTCCGTCATCAAAGGATATTCCATCCAGACCATCAAAACCTTCTGCAACATCAATGCTGTCATGTGAGTATACATCATACACCATCATGTGCTTTCTCATTGACTTCACCCAAAAATTAGGCTCAGATAATAGCGATAATAAATAATAAAGTTGTTCATTTATGATGTTGTCTCATTAGCTTCCACACCAGCTTTGGCCGAAACGTGTGTGCTGATCCTTCAAAGAACTGGGTGATGGACAGTATCCGTAAACTAAAGTAAGTATTGATTTAAAATAAAAAAGAAACAATATAAAAAAACTCTTAATTCATTTGTTTGTTCTAAAAATGTGTTTTGTTTTTAACCCCTCAGGGACAAAGTGCAGGCTCTGAATAAGAAGCAAGCTAAGCAGGAGTGAAGAACCTGAAAAACTTCAGTGAAGAAAGCTAATATTTATTAAGAATATTTATATTAATTTTAATATATTAATTTATTAGCATGTTATTCTTTATGAAGAACCTATTACACTTTATGCAATTTGCATGAACAGCTTTGCATATTTGTATATGCCTTTTTAATTTACATTAAATAAAAATGTACTGTCCTAAAGAAACTGAACGTGTGTGTGCTTTGAAGATTTTTTTCTTTTGAGCACTGTAACCACAGTTAGAGGAAGAGGTTCATATCAGTACAACAAACATGCCAGCAATCTTGATGCAGATTCCTATCGAGTGTTAAAACACCCAACACACCCACACATGAACACCCACACTTACACACCAGCTATAGACACTCTATAGTCAGCTAATTCGTTTTAAGAGGAGATCATATGAACATTAAAACATAAAAAACTATACAACCAAGTGCATCACACCTTCAGGTTACATACAGGTGTTCAAAGCTACTTCAAATCAATTCCAAATATGTGCTTGAAGAAGTCATTAGAGAATGAACAGGAATTTATTGATACAAAGTTTCTGTCAGCTAATTTGAGCAGAGAAAAAGTTTGGAAAGGGTTAAATCAATATCTATAGCTTTTAAATCAAACTTTCTCAGGTTGTTAGTCTAAAAATATGACAGAATTCAAGTCAGGTCAAGTCAAATGTATTTATTTACTGTTTTTTACAACTGATGTCACAAAGCAGCTTTACAAAGTTAATAACAAAACACAAAAGCCAAGTGAACAACCCAAATGCTACAAGACTCCCTCAGACCTGGAGGAAGAAACTTTGTGAGGAACCAGATTCACATGGACCCGTCCTCTTCTGGTCAATTACTGATATACAGTCATACAATCCTATGATGCTGTTGTAGTGTTCAGGTGCACTGATATAGTGACAGTGTGTAAGAATTGTAGTAACAATACTAATAATAAAAGTACAGCAAATAGAGTCCATATAAACATGCCAATTTTTATCCACTTCCCAATGTAGTAGTAGCCAATTAGCCCATCCCATCCATTAGGATTCTCCTCATCACTGTGCACTGTCCCTGACTCTAGGAGGACACTTCTCCACCTCTTTTCAAACTACCCGTGATACACCGTCACTGGGGAGTCAACACGCTCGAGGAAATTCCCAGATTCCCAGCTCCAAATGGACCAATCAGTAGACGCCTGAGCCAGCGGACATTGCAATGTAAAAGTGATGGGGAGTGAGAGCGCCATCTACCCAGCCAGAGAGAGCACTGCCAATTTTTGCTCTCTTGGGCCCCGACTGTTGATGGCAAACAGCATGACCGGGATTCGAACTCGCGATCCTCTGATCATAGTGTCAGTGTCTTAGCCTGCTGAGCCACTCAGAGCCCAAAGCCTACACTTTTAGCAATAAGGGTTCTCTATAGTACTAAAAAGGTTTTGTTGACTTACAGCAACAGTAGAACCCTTTTTGGTACCCATCACTCTTAAATGGTTCTTCAAGGGTTCTTTAGTAAAGAAAATGGTTCTTTATAAAACCATGAAGTCTGCATGGTGAAAGGGTTCTTCAGATTGATGAGGATTGTTCTGTAGATGGTTCTTTACACAATTTTTTTTTAAATGGTTCTATATAGCACTGAAAAGGGTTAATCTATTATGACAAGCTTGACATCAAAACTACAGCAGAATCCTTTTGGGGGCTATACAGAACCATTTTCAAAAAGGCTTCTATATAGAACCACCTACAGCACATTCCTCATCAATATAAAGAACCGTTTCACCATGCCAAGCTTTGAGTGTTCATGGTTCTATATTGAACCATTTCCTTTGCTACAGAACCCTTGCAGAAACATTTTTTTAATAAGAGTGTATGAAAACAGTTCTATAAAGCACCAAAAAAGGGTTCCTCTATAATTACACCTTGACATCGTAAAAATAGCAGAACCCTTTTTAGTGCTAAATTGAACCATTTTCTGAAAAGGTGCCACAAAGAACCCTCTACAACACAGTCTTGATCTGTCTGAAGAACCCTTTTCACAATGCAAAAGAACTCTTTAACCATGCAAAGGTTTTTTTCAGTTCTACATAGAACCATTTTCTTTACTAAAGAACATTTGAAGAACCATCTCTTTTAAGAGTGTCGCTTAAAAATAAACCATGTGGCTTAATTTAAGTAGCATATATACAAAGAACCCTTTCCTGAACTGTAAAGAACCCTTTAGGCATTCAGTGGGTTCTTTGAGTGTTCATGGTTCTGTATAGAACCTGTGTTTTTAGCAAAGAATCATTGAAGAACCACTTTTTTTAAGAGTGTACTATTAACTCTGAAAGACAAGCCCCTAAAAAATCCTGACCTTAGCCCTCGTGGCCTTAACATGACCTTTAACTTTTCCCACAGAAACGTCATCCACCGTGTTTTCCCTGAACACCTCCCCAAGTGATGAGATCCAGAAGATATCTGGCAACTCTCAAAGAAACAATAATCTCTCATTAAATGTCATTTGCTTATTTATTTGTGCTGCTGCTTTGCTGCAAAGCTGTTTATTCCCATATACTCTGCAGCGGGCTACAGTCCAGGCCCTTTATTTAGATGTACATTCTGGAACATTACAGGCATGTGACTGTTTACAGGGCAAAAAATTTCCATTTTCTCTCCAGTGCTGTGCAAGAGGAAGCAGAATCATCATGATGCAACCACTGAGAAAGCTCTGGAATGAGGAAAAGCTGCAAACCGGTTTAATAAGTAATTTAAAGATAAACTATCAGGCTGTGAACCAAAGAGTGAACCAAAGAGTGCTTACACACACCTGTACACACCAAGGTTACTCATTCATCAGGAATACGTACGTTTTCAGATGATAAAACATAAGATTTTGAAAGATATTGGAAGTTCCTGACATTCAAAACGTACCAACACATATACGTCAACAGTTCACCTCCTGTTAGCAATAAAATAACAAAGAAAATTGAGTTACCATCACATACTTGTCATATAAACTGTACTGATATAATATTGAAATGCACATATCCACCCTGAGGGGGTGTCAAACCAAAAAATGTGATAAGGGATGTTTTCTTTATTTACTTTTCTTTATTATACACTTTTGTAGTCCCTTACAGTGGTCCACCTTCTCAATATGGAGCATGGACTGCCCCCTTCATATGAGATGTGTGGGACAACCTGGAACAATGAGTAAAACAGAGGGGAAAGCAGCCATAAATCTGGCTGAACTGTACATTTCTTTGATGAATGACTGAACACTGATGTCCCAACATCCAAAAACTTGTGCAGTCCATACCAAACCAAATGACAACTGTTTGTGGTGGTATTACACACTTAAGTAAGTTTCAATCACCGGTGACAAATTTTTGAGCTTATTTGGGAAAAGAAGTACAGTGCTCGGCATGGCGTTGGGGTCCTTACTACATGTACAAAATTTTAAATATCTTCCAACTAAACTAAACTGAGTTAATAAATTCAGGTTTCAGTCACTCCAGAAGTACTGCTCAAAAGTTTGGGGTCACTCCACAACAAGACATTTTTTATTCCAGAATAATGTTTCTTCTAGCCGTTTTGAGACTATGATAACATCAACAGATGCTGCTCCTCCAGATACTCAATCTTCTGTGGTAGAATGGTGAGGTAACTGCTTTTACACCAATTTCCACACATTACACCAATTCCAGCATCTTTACACTGGCTTCCAGTCTCTTTCAGAATTGATTTTAAAGAACAGTTACTGACCATGTATTGTAATTAAAGTAATCCTTAATTTTTTCATCATATAACTGAAAAGCTTTCAAAGTTGTGTGAGAAAACAGTAACCACCTTAGGTTCTACATTGTGAAGTTTAAAAAGAACAGAAATGTGGAAATGTTCTGGATATATGAAGGTGTCATAGTGAGTATCAGGGGCGGAGCCTGGGGGTGGCTTTGGGGGCTTAAGCCCGGGTAGATTTTTCAAAAGCCCCGGATCTTTTTTGGGGGTGATTTTTTTCTTCTCATAATTAGATATTTTAGTTGACAAATTATATAAAACAAAACAACTGCGCACACAATACTAGAAGCACACAGCGCATGGTCCAAACCTACCTCTTATTTATGGTACAATCCAGAGGAGATTGGGCCGTGTCTGTGTTTGGGCCGTGTCTGCGTGAGGAGGACTGGTCAAGCAGCGAGTAGCACAGCTAACTACTTGTGCTGTGGGTGGGTATTACACGAATATCATGATAAATCCCCAGGTTTGTCCTGAGACTGTCACGCTGTTTACCTGGCGGCTGGCGCATCATCGCTCTTCATAACTGCTAGCTCTGTCAGGCTAATCATTAACAACAGCCAAAATAAAGTCAGAACAATGCTGTGTTTTACAGCCTGTGTTTTCAGACACACATGTGAGTTAGGATGTTGTTGAAATGTTAAAGATAAAGATGCTTTATTGTCATTGCATTGAAGATTTCAAATTTCAGTATATTGTTTGTTGCTACATGCTAGCTTAATTAAGTACTTTCTAAATATGTTTTAGTTGACTTTAAACTTTAAAAGTTACGTTACTGTTATTTCGTAGAAATAGAAATTGTAAAGTTGTTGTAGGATTGAGTGCACACAGACTTTTGTGTCCGACATTTTGTGTCGTAACAAGACTGAAATAAAACCGACAACAATTACTAATC
>BRDA01006509.1:0-23809 GCA_036984385.1 Crenuchus spilurus
TTGTTGACGCCATGAAATTTTGAAACAACATATTTTTCCCTTAAAATGATACATTCTCTCAGTTTAAACTTTTGATCTGTGATTTGTATTCTATTTTGAATAAAATATTAGATGTTGGCATCTCCACATCATTACATTCAGTTTTTATTCACAATTTGTTTAGTGTCCCAACTTTTTTGAAATCCGGTTTGTATGTGTACTTAATACTAATTATCTGTTAATTATCTTAATACTACAAATAATTATATATATATATACAGCTAGCTATATTACTCTCAGAGGGAAATTCAAATATCACAGCAGTAAGTACAGTAGAAAAGATGTAGTAATATATAACAATAGATATAAAGAAAGAGTAAAAATATATTAAAGTAAACTATAAGAAAGACAGGATGATGTGTAAATATATCTAGAAAACTATAAGAAGTGTGATGTACTAATTATTTAGCAGCTATAGACATTGTAACATGGATGTTATTAAATAACCTAAATATACCAGGAAGAAAAACTATTACTGAGATTTCTAATTCAGATGAATTAATCAGCTCTTAAAGCTTTTTGGCACTGTTTCTGCTCAATTTTTGATTTTTCAAATTTACCTTAAATATAAATATGTACTGTATATGGTATCCTTAATGACTGGATTAAGACTCTCTGAGCTATGTTCCAGTGTTCCAACTTACCTTTGGACAAGCTGAGAAACTGTCTTCCTATTGTCCAGTGAAAGAACATTTGAAGTATACACTGAGTTACGACTCCCAGGGAGGTTCTTTAGGGACTGGCTTCTTGTCAGGATACTGCTCATCTCAATGGTGATGACAACACAACCAAAAACGTGTGCTTATCATTAAATCTATTGAAAAATAGGCATGATAAACAGGTTATATTTTCTGTGACTTTATATAAAGTTCATCCCATGTGCGTTTCTGGCCAATTTTTGTACTTAAATAACAGCATTTTCATTCATTTTTATATTATTTTATTTTTGGAGCAGCACATCCCTAAACTCAATGTTATTGTCTTTACACCAGAACAAAGCAAGTATTACATGTAGCTTTTACAGACTGCAGTAAAGCAGTACCTGTTGAAGTCAAAATAGTGTAATTAGTAAATGTTTGTTCTCACCTGTACAACGTCTCAGAATTTTAATAAGCTGTTCTGTGCTAAGTGGGTGTGACTACTACCAAGCAATCAGCAATATGTATAAGAATTTGGAGTGAATGTTATTCAACACTATTCAGATGTTTGGATATTTCTGTCCTTCAGGTTCTCTCACAATGCTTTCATTTTATCTACTCATGAATGTAAACAACCTTTAAAAGTACAGTCATGGCCGAAAGTGTTGGCACCCCTGAATTTTTTTCCAGAAAATGAAGTATTTCTCCCAGAAAATTATTTCAATTACACATGTTTTGTTATATACGTTTGTTTCCTTAATGTGTATTGGAACAACACAAAAAAAGACAAAATGGGCCAGACAAAATTATTGGCACCCTCAACTTAATATTTGGTTGCACACTTTTTGGAAAAAATAACTGAAATCAATCGCTTCCTATAACCATCAACAAGCTTCTTACACCTCTCAACTGGAATTTTGGACCACTCTTCTTTTGCAAACTGCTCCAAGTCTCTCATATTTGAAGGGTGCCTTCTCCCAACAGCAATTTTAAGATCTCTCCACAGGTGTTCAATGGGATTTAGATCCGGACTCATTGCTGGCCACTTTAGAACTCTCCAGCACTTTGTTTCCATCCATTTCTGGGTGCTTTTTGAAGTATGTTTGGGGTCATTGTCCTGCTGGAAGACCCATGACCTAGGACGCAAACCCAGCATTCCGTGTTCGGTAAACAGTAGAATGATGTGCTTTACCAAAAAGCTCCATCTTGGTCTCATCTGTCCACAAGATGTTTTCACAGAACGATTTTGGCTTACTTACATACATTTTGGCAAACTGCAGTCTAGCTTTTTTATGTCTCTGTGTCAGCAGTGGGGTCCTCCTGGGTCTCCTGCCATAGCGTTTCATTTCATTCAAATGTCGACGGATAGTTCGAGCTAACACTGATGCACCCTGCGCCTGCAGGACAGCTTGAATTTCTTTGGAACTTGATTGGGGCTGCTTATCCACCATCCAGACTATCCTGCGTTGTAACCTTTTATAAATTTTTCTCCTCCGTCCACGTCCAGGGCAATTAGCTACAGTGCCATGGGTTGTAAACTTCTTGATTATGTTGCGCACCGTAGACAAAGGAACATCAAGATCTCTGCAGATGGACTTGTAACCTTGAGACTGTTGATATTTTTCCACAATTTTGGTTCTCAAGTCCTCAGACAGTTCTCTTCTCCTCTTTCTGTTCTCCATGCTTAGTGTGGCAAACACACAAACACACAATGCAAAGATTGAGTCAAGTTCTCTCCTTTTTATCTGGTTTCAGGTGTGATTTTACTTATCACAGGTGAGTTTGAATGAGCATCACATGCTTGAAACAAAGTTATTTACCGTCAACTTTGAAAAGGTGCCAATAATTTTATCTGGCCCTTTTTGGAGTTTTGTGTGAAATTATGTCAAATTTTCCTTTTTTCCTCTGTTTTTTTGTGTTATTCCAATACACACAAAGGAAATAAACATGTGTATAACAAAACATGTGTAATTGCAATAATTTTCTGGGAGAAAAACTAAATTTTCTAGAAAAAATTCAGGGGAGCCAACACTTTTGGCCATGACTGTATATCTGGTTTATTGTGTGAGATGTGGGCATACCTTGCATTTACAAAATATTTTGCTGAATGCCCCTTGCCACTAATCTCATTCTCAACATATTCTTTATACTTAAATTCTAACAGTTTGTTGAACCTGAGGTTGATAAATGATTAAATAAAAGCATAATTTTGCGTATTTTACTCATGCTGCTCAATGATTTTGCATAATGTCTCATCAATCAGAGTTACCACAAAATGTTTGCATCCCCTCTATTAAAATGCAACATATTGCCTTTTATTAGACTCATAATGTGCTACAAAATGCATTTCTTCATTGCATGCATTTTGCATGCTTTTCTCAATGCATGTATCTGGCCGTGGTGCCTCAATTAATGGACTTTTTGTAGGTATAAGTGTCAGAAAATTCTGAATACTGTACTGTTCCCACCACCTAAACTTGGTGTATTAATTCTATTGTTATACCAAAAAATCCAATGTGACTGTTGCTTTAAGTTCATTTAAATCAAACTGCATTTGCTGTTGGGACAGAAAAATACATCTATTTAACAATTCTGCCAGTATACAATATTTTTAATATCTCACAATTTGACCTACGTTGTCAAATTCTTGAAAACATTAAAGTTAGACCTATTTTTTAAGCATTTCTGCTAATCATTTGGACATCTGAAAACAACTGGCATTTGAATTTTGACTGTAATTGAATGTAATCAAAAAGCCTTAATGTGCCAATACATCAAAATATCCTTGACCTTTACGGGTTGAGATGATTAATACTCAGAAAATGTTAGTCATTTCATAATTGTGTTTTATAACAGTAAATAATATATTTTTATTTCTGAAATAAATAATTTTTGCTTGTTTTGTATTATTTTACAGACTTGAGCCAAAAACCCATTGAAGGGTTTGTTAAATAACATGATTCTCCACACCAGTGTGTCACATCTTTCATGTGACTCTGTTAATGTTTACATCCCATTTGTTCCAATCAGATAGGCACTTTTTTACACTTCATGGTGTAGTGTCCAGAATACAATGAGAATAAGTATTTGTTTGTATAGAATAATATTTAATTTATGTTTATTTATATTTTTAATAAAATTAACTATTAACTTATAGAATATAGTGCAACATCAGTAAAAAACACACTAAAGAATGAGTTAAAATATCAGTCAAAAACCCATTGAAGGGTTTGTTAATTAATAAAGCACATGATTCTCCACAGCAGTGTGTCACATCTTTCATGTGACTCTGTTAATGTTTACGTCCCATTTGTTCAGATCTGTTAGGTACTTTTTACACTTCATACAGTGAGAATAAGTATTTGTATAGAATATGATTACATATGTTTATTTATATTTTTAATAGAATCATATTTATTAATACACAAATGTAAAAATTGGGACACATTGGTTTGAGTGTGCATTTGTAGATGGATACAACTCAATAATATATCAACATCATATAAGTGAAGTAACAGTAATGAAGCATTACTTCAATCAAATCACATTTTAAAATTAAGTTTATATCTCCTGTTATGTTGATAGTCCACGTTTAAAACTGTAGATGTTTACATGAGAAGTTCCTGAACATGTTACAACCTAGAATATACAACTATATACAGTATGCAGTATAGTTACAACTGAACATGTATAATACAGATAATCATTCTCACCACACTGCATTAAACAGCTAGTTTACAACATTCTTTAAGTGAATTTTGGTTTGAGATTAAGGTTAGGGATCTTCTTAAAGCAAATAAAATACATGACTTCTTTAAATCAACATAACATTACTTGAATGTCTTCAAATGCTTCAGAACACTATTGACATGACAGATGCTACTGATAGTGTTTTGAGAGTATTAATTATCTACAGATGATCACTGAAAATAAAATGTTAATAAAAAGAATAATCACACATTGTATACGTAGTTATACTTTTAATTAGGAAGCAGTTATAGTAAAGACACATATGATTTAATCAAGAAATAAAATGTAACAGTGAATAATTGATAGTTATGATGAGTTACCTTAAGAGCTCTGTCTTGCGTTCCTCGTTACCTTTACCGTAATGCAGGTTTACTGATCCACTCCCAAAAGTTGTCTGCACCGATCAAAGTCCTACATTTGACAACACCCAGATCATATACATATATGAAAAGCAGGTGTCATTTACAACTTTAAAGATAATTTAGACAATACAGTGGAACCTCGGATTTCGTTTTTAATTTGTTCTAATATATGACAACCAAAACAAATGATGACTGAAGCCATATTTCCCATTAGGAATAATGTACATCCAATTAATCTGTTCCAGATGCTCCAAAATATTAACAATAAAAATAAATTTCATATAAAATAACTATAGATTTATATACAGAAAACAATGCAAAATAAATACAAAAGACTAATGAAATGGATAAAAGAACATTTAACATGACTCTTTGGGTTTACGGTCTGTTTTAGAGAATGCTGCTGTGGTTCAGACGCCTTTGTTTTGTACACCCGTTCTGAGCCGCTATTTGTTTCCGCACCCGTTTTCAGATGCTGTGATATGTTTTAGCTTGTTTTGAGCGTTATCAATTTGTAACAACCAGAAACAAAGTCAGAGAAACAAGAGAAACAAAGCCAGAATGAACGACGAATGCATGGGGCGCAAATGAAAATGGGTGGATGAACCAGAACTGGGACAACATTTCCCTGAAAAAAGTTGACGATAACTGAACTATTTGATAACCAGGGCAAACGATAACTGAGGCTCGACTGTATGTACATGTACATATGCATATGAAAAGAGAGCATTCAGACTGATTAAATATGAGGTAGAAGTAAGTAAGAAAGTAGAATTTTTTTTTATTTCAAATATAGTTCTGTGTAGAGGGTTCACACCTTTTTTTGAGTTCAAATTCAATCACTTTTAAAGTTTTTCCAGCAACTTACAGCTGTAATAAATTACATATTTATACAAATACATACTCAAAATAATACTTTTTATTTTTATCACAACAAAAGAGATGGTATTGTGCACTAAACAACCAGAATTGTGTTTTTGGTATTACCAGAAAGGTAACAAATGAAAGTTAAACACATACATTTTATGTTTCACTGGTCAGTAAGTGTCAGTGTTATCCAGGGCAGCTACTCCAACAACACACCTCCAGTAATTTCCCAATACACAAAGCACTTCCCATGTCAGCCACTAGAGGTCACACTCCCCAGAGTTCTAACACACATGACCAATTAAGCACCAGCAGCTTTTCACCAGCAACATTTCATCTCATCAGGAAGGCTACAAAGCTCTGGGAAGTCACAGAGCATTGTGGAGCATTAAGTACTAATCAAAGGCTATGCTTACTCATCAGCAAGCCTTCCCCGACCCTTAATCTCTGTCCCTGTTACAGGCCAACAGTGACTTCCCAGACCAACTTAGCTATCAAAGGTTTTGTGGTTTTGCAGGAAAACTGAATGCCTTAAACCCATGAGGTACTTATTGACAAAATGACTATAAAAAGTATTGTCATCATATCTCTAATGTGGCCTCAGTTATTTCTAAAACACCTTGTGTTAGATCTGAGCCAGCGACATAAGGATTACTTCATGTCCACTATATTCCTCTGCTCTACCTTTGTGCTGTAGGTGGTGATGGGTGGATTAATGCCTTAAACCCATGTCCTAATGCCTTAAACCCAAATGATGTCCAAATTGGGCCCAATAGTCATTGTCTTTCCCTGGTGTCATGTGACTTGTTAGACTTACAAGGTTCCATTTGTGAATGGGGAGCCTCCACAAAGATGGCCTAGGACATACACCCTGAAAATAAGCTACAGCATGTTCCCCAAGTCATACAGTGGTTTTCCAGGATGTGTTCCACTCTGAACAGGCCTCGCCAGGGCCGACCAAAGAACTTGAGTCCCCATGTTCAGCATCCTATATAGAGATGCATGAGTGCTACCAGCATTGCTGCAGAGGTTGAAGATACCACAAGACCAAAATAAACTCAGATGGTTTCCAGCATGTGTGGCAGTGCCCTGGTGAGGAGTACCAAGATAACTGTGTCTTGCCTACCGTCAAACCTGGTGGTGGTAGCATCATGGTCTAGGGATGCATGAGTGCTGTTCATTGAAGGAAACATACTCTGACATTATGAAGCAGAGCATGATGTCCTCCCTTCGTAAGCTAGGTTGTGTGGCAGTTTTCCAACATAACGACCCCAAACACACCTCCAAAATGACAACTGCCTTGCTGAATGTAAAGGTGATGGACTGCCAAGTTATGTCTCCAGACCTAAGCCCAATTGAGCACCATTTCCCCCCACTTTTCATTGGTAACAGCCTGGGTGGTCTTTTTAACTTCTTGTATATAGAATCCAACTTCCATTCTCCCCAAAAAGAAGCTGGGTCGTGGACTTGATTGTTTAAAGAACATGTTTCCACTGTCTTTTGTTCCATCTGAAATGACTTCAGGCCCACATAACTTGTCAGCATTTCTAAAATTGATACAGGGCTTCATGTTCATATAATACAATTTCAGGTTGCAGCGGTGGATTGTGTCATGGTAATTTTTGAAAGTACTCATGTGTCTATGACCATCACAGTGGCATAATTGTTTCTCAAATCATACCTTCTGAGGGCTCAATGGTCAAGCCCATTAAGCACTGGTTTCCTCCCTTTGCCTTTATGCACCCAGATTTCCACCAACTCCCTGAACCTGATCTTATTATGAACTGTAAATGGTGAAAGACCTAAATTGTAAATTGCATTCACCTTAAATTTTACTACTTAATCTGCCAATTGTGGAACCTTCCAAAGCGGTTTCTTGTACTTTTAAGCCTTATTTTGTCTCTGCGTCAACATTTTTTAAGCTGATGGCATTAATTTTCAAAATTTATATTTTTTACATTTTTGTTCATTAAATACAATTTCATGTGAATTAACAAATGAGATTAACAGATGAGTTTTTATTGCATTTTTTGGAAAGCGTCCCAAATTATTATATATGGACCATATAATATAGTTTAAGAAGATAATTTTGAGAAAGCTACACTCACCCATCATGGCAACATCTATTCAGACCAGAAATACACCAAAGCCATATACTTTATCAATTTCATTCTGCATGCCAAGACAGATCATGAGTAGTCTGTGTGACATGCAGGCAAACACTGTATTCCAACTATGAAAGCAGTAGTATGAGGTGGTGAACAAACATGTCGCTTTATTCTGAACAATTTAACAAAAGATATTCACAACGGACTGGTCTTAAATAGTCACTAAACACAAACTCAGTGAGAAAGAGAACGTCGTCCTTTAAGCATTCTGCGCAGGATCACCTCAATGCCACCCTGCGTACTGATCCGTTTAATCCAACCATGGGTCCTCTTTCGCTTGATATTCTTTGGCTGATATTCTGTGCCTCTTTTGCGAGTGCGAACCTGCTGATAATTCCAGGAAGGCAAAGGAAACATCCCAACACCCACTGTCTTGGGGACTGGTGTTCTTGGCTCTGAAAAGAAGACCCAGGAGCTTAAAGAGCGCAGTGGAAGTCGACTGCAAGCGGAAGTTGCACTACAACCCCTGAAAATGGAAACAATCATTAATATGACTCTCACACAGATACACTTTTATGCACATCATACAAATGTACTTATCTAAAATTTTTACTGTTTAAAGCCAAATGTCTGGGTGATGTAACCAACCTTACACTGCAACTAAAAAACTTAAGTAAAACTAATTAAAAAGCTTTTGGACTAATTATTCAAAGAAACAAGACTGATAGAATAAGGCAATTCAATAGCTTCTCCTTAAAACCTGTTTTCCCTATTGATAAAGTATCTGACCTGCTGGATGGTCAAGGCTGATGCATAACTGATGCAGGTTATTGGATGCTAGGAAACATTTGAAATAACTGATGAAGGGATTTATAGTGTTTACATCTATTTTAAAACCTAACATTTTTGCTACCTAGATTTTATTTATATATATATATATATATATATATATATATATATATATATATATATATATAATGATAATATAATATATATAAAAATTGTTTTATTAAAAAATATAATTTTAAATATATATTTATATGTAGAAATACATTGTGTGCACAATTATTAGGCAAGTAAATATTTGAACCATATTATATCAGTTTATATGCATATTTTCCCCAGCTCCAAGCTGTATGAACATGAACGCTTATCGGATTTAAGAATATCAGGTGTAATGTAATATCAGGTGTTTGTGTAATGAGGGAGGGTGTGGGCTAAAGAGGTCAACACCTTGTCGAAATGTCAGTGTTTCGAGGGAATTTAACACTCTTGAAACTGCTAAGATATTGGGGCGTGATCACAGAACCAGCAAATGTGTTGTCAACAGGGTCACATTTGAAGACCGCAGATGAGAATGACTTGACGGAGCAGTTGGGTGACCCCGTGGCTCAGTAACTGGCACAAAGCTCCACTTAGACTCAGACACCAGCAAGGTGGAGGGAGGTGTGATAGTGCGATGGGCTGGTATAATTAAAGATGAGAAAGCTCAACATTTTCGGGTTAAATATGGACTCAAAATCAACTCCCAAACCCAAGAGCGACCAATAACGTTTAGTACTAGTCACATACTACAAATGTACCTACAGACCACGCCAACAGCTGCACCACCAGCGCCCCTGAAAAAGGTCACACAATCAGAACAATTTAATAAAAACTTGACTTACCGACACAGGAAGCTGAAGCATGTTGCGCGTACGATGTTCATTTGTATTAATAACGTGTACCTTCGTCTGCCAGACCGAAGCAAACAACCTTAAAAACGTGTTTTCTCTGAACACGCAGGATGTCTAAAATGCAACGCAACGTAAAGCCAGGAACTTCGTGAGCGTCATAGTTGCCAGGCCCAGAAAAACTCCCCGTCCAGTGTCTAAGAGTAACCAGCCCTGAAACTTGCCCAAATTCTACCGCCTGTAATCACAGACGTTTCAGGAACTGTGATTGCTTTAAAAAAAAAACTCTAAAACGTATTTACTTTGCAATTCATTATTTTTTACTATTTTATGTGTATGGACTCAGTTCAGTCTTTATTGCTTTCAACGAAATTTGACAAGCATACAATAAGAAATCATGAAATCAAGACAGGGTGTGTTTGTATGCATTGCAAAAACATTTAAATTGCATTACATGCATTTAAAATAGTACGAGTATCCACTTCCTCTCGATTTAAAATGTATTATCCTTTTCAGCGCTTATCTATATTTTCAGATTTCATTCAACTGAATCTTCTGATATTAAGAGGTCTACCAAAGACATCTCTAAAACCATTTATTAATTTTCTACTGTAAGATCTTTTAGCAGCATGATCAATTTTTAAACCAGTCACCTCTGAAATTTTACTTGTGGCTGCATTTTCAAAATAGTCCAATAAGCTGTAAAACCACGAACCTGGCAACTGTGGTAACAAAGCTGTGTGAAGTCAACAACACTACCAACGTACACCGGAAGTTCCATATTCACAATAAAAGCTTCGCGTAAATAACTATGTACTGTATATACATGAAAATACGTTAATAAATAAATAAATAAATAAATAAATAAATAATAATAATAATAATTGTTGTTGTTGTAAGGTTTCAAGTTGACACATTTTCACTTAGAAATAGTTTCAGGTTAATTTGAAATAAATTCTTTAAAAATCATACAATAGAGTCCTGGATTTTTTTTCTCACATTTTGCCTCTCATAGTTGAAGTGTACATATGATAAAAATTACAGACTTCTCTCATCTTTCTAAGTAGGAGAACTTGCACAATCAGTGGCTGTCTAAATACTTTTTGGCCCCACTGTATATATACTTGATTTTTTGTGTAGTTTGTACTACTATACTTTGTTAGGCTCCTTTCAACTGTTCTTTAATGATCAGGACCACCACAGAGCAAGTATTATTTGTGTGGTGTATCTTTCTCAGCACTGTAGTGACAGTGATGTGGTGGTGGTGTGTTATTGTGTGTTGTGCTGGTATAAGTGGATCAGACGGGGTAAAAAGATCCTAACAAACAGTATTTGGGCAGTGGATCATTCTCAGAACTGCTAGAATGTTCTAGAAATGTTCACCAATTTCACACAGGTCAGGATGTTGGATAATCACCACCATCCCCAACTCATCCCAAAAGTACTGGATGGAGCATTATCATTCCAAAGTACACAGTTCCACTACTCAGTGCCGGGGGTGGGGTGGGATGGGGCTTTGTAGACCACACCTGGCATTAGACATGGTGGCGACAGTTTCATGTTTAGTCCTACTCTATTGGCAGTACTTCTTTACAGGACCTAGACAAGCTGTGTGTGTGTGTGTGTGTGTGTGCATTTGTACATCTGTGTCAATGTGTGCAACTTAAAGTATTCAATTAGAAGGGGTGTCCACATACATTTGGATATACAGTATTAGTGTACATAAACCTGCATTACAAAATGCATCAAAATGATCAATTCAAAAATTATTAATAATTTTGCTTGCCCCACATTCAATCCAAGATCTATTTAAGCCATTCACTGAAAGACAAGTTCTGAGGTTCTGGAATAATTGTATTAAGTAAACAACAAATACATAAGACAACAAAATAAGCTTCAGGATGCACCGCTTTCAGATACAATGCATTTTTAGGTCTTTTTAGTAATTACTTGTGTTGAAATAAAAGTCATTATTAGTTACAGAAAGTTTTAGCAGTTGAAATCATGTCAAAAGCCACATTTTTAGCTATGAAAACAATATATTTTTAGGCATTACAGAAAAATAAGCACAAAATAAGTATCACCCATCCATCCATTACTTGGGTTATTCCACAGCAACACTCCCGACTTCTGGAGATGTGCCGAGACACTGCTGAACCATTTCAAGACTCTTTGTGCTTTTTTGTCTCTCCGTTGGGCGCAGACCTCTTCCTTTTCATTCCCCTTTCTTCTGCTAAAGAATACACTCCATTATACAGTGAATATTTAATATTATTCAGGAATAGCTTATCTGAGCAGTAGTTGGTGTTAAGAACGTACACTCACTGGCCATTTCATTAGGTACACATAGCTTGTATCTACACTCATTGCCTATTTTAGCTACACTGAGCATACAGGTGCACTTTGTAGTTCTACAAATACAGACTAGCCCATCTGTTTCTCTGTATACTTTGTTAGCATCCTTTCACCCTGTTCCTTACTGGACCCTCACAGAGCAGGCATCATTTGGGCGGTGGATCTTTCTCAGCATTGGAGAGAGATGGATGTGGTGTTAACGTGTGATTGTGTTGGTAAAAGTGGATCAGACACAGGAGAACTGATTAGTGTTTTTTAAACACCTCAGTGTCACTGCTGGAGTGAAAAATAATGCACCAACCTATATGCTCAGTGGAGCTGATAAAATGGACAATGAGTGTAGATACAAGCTATGTGTACCTAATGAAGTGGACAGCAAGAGTAAATAACAGTTCAGCTGTTTCTGTGAAAATGCATCACCAATACTTCTCTCAACCAACTCAGACCTGATCCAGATCTTACTGAAGGTTTTACAGACTAGCAGGTGTGGTTCAGGACACCAAATTATTTGTGTGCTTTAAAAATGAGTAAACACTTCTGTAGATAAATGCTGTGCATTCTATGAATACTATGCCCTAAACCACACACACTAGTCTGCGGGACCTACATTAAGACCTGGATGAGGTTTGAATGGTTTGAGAGAAGTTTGGTGAGGTATTTTTACAGAAACATCTTGGTTTATTTAGGTAATTAAAGAGTTGATTGCAACAATATGATGCCTTATCCACAAGCTAATACAGTTGTGTGAAAAAGTTTGTGCACCCTGGTTGAATTACAAGTCCAGTTTAAAGCCTATTTGAAAGTTACTTTGGGATAAAAAAACAAATTCTTTGAAACTGGCCAACTTTGTCACACCAGGGTGTCCAAAATTTTGAAGCATTTTTATTGGTGCAATCATGAAACTTTCAAATCATGTAAAGAATGAGCTCAGATTATGTAAAACACTAAAAAATAATAATAATAAAAAAAACTCAACAAAATGGAAGCACTCGGTTTTCTTTAGACTTTGGATATGTTCAGGGTTTGAATTGAGAGATAGGTTAAGAAATGGTCCCCAGGTGGAAGGTGGGAGGATTACATGGAGTAACTCATTTTTAAGTACATTTAACTACATACACATACATTTAAAATAATTGTTTATGTGCATAACAGCTGTCTAGAAGACATCAGTATGTACTGGTAGTTCTGTCCTGTTAATGTTCATCAATTACATTATTTATGCGGTGAAAACATGACTCAGTCATCAACCTTCAGTTTTGGAGTGTGACATGTAATTATTTAGATTTAATTTAATAGACATTACCCTACTGGAGTGAGGGTGTCTAATGGCTGAAGATTACAGCAGTGCCCTCTAGTGGTCAGGGGTTTAAACACAACACAACCAATCTTTTAAGATATTTGTTAAAAAGCCATAGTCTTTATTATTTGATATAATGAAACATAATATTGTGATAAACAAGAGTTTCTATATTTACTTACAGCCCTACAGAGGAACCCCAGACCTTCCTCAATTCAAAACCTAAATATAATATATCCGGTCTTGCACATTATGTGGTATGTAGCTAGGCAGATAAAAAGCAAGCAGGGTAAACAGAGAGAAAACAAGACACAGCCTCACCTTTATATGGTCTCTCGTGTTCCCGATGGCCAGAGTAAGAATGAGAAGAGCTGGAGGAGGAATGAGGGAGGGCCTTGCTCTCTCTTTTCTCCCCCTCTAGACCCAAATCAAGGGCCTTTCCTAGAGAGAGGGGTGGGGTGTAAACTTGGAGGACAAAAAGTAGCTTAAAAAACCTTAACTCAGTGTTAATACACAACAAGCACGCAAAACGACTAGCAAGCTGCACCTTAAAGATCCACACACTAGCGCTTAAAGCACAAACACAGTTGTGGTTAGTTGTGAGCCAGTGCATGCAATCTCAAGATAAATAACTTTTTACTGAATGTTTTTGGCTAGAAAACTACTTCAAGCAGAGTGAAGGATTATAGCTGAATACTGTATGCAAATAATTTATAATTCAGTCTAATTATATATATATATATATATATATATATATATATATATATATATAAACCCGTCTTGAGAAAAAATGCTTTTTCAGGTCAGTGTTTATTTATTTTAAATCTAAAAAATGTAAATAAATATAAATCCAGACAGGTATTTTGCAAAGAATGATTTCTCTGTTTAGCCAGGTAGCTTCAGCTCAAAATCAAACCTGTCCAATAAGAAGCAATACATTCAGACAATTGTCAAGTTGGACTTAAGCTATATGGCTAACTTAGAAATCCTGGGGGGTATTCTACAAAGCAGTGTGATGGGTATAAATTTATCAGTATAATACCAACAAGCAGTTGTTAATTATTATTTATCGTATTATACATTTATTATCGTTGTCATCCTCATCATATACGTCATTACCTTGTGTCTACACTTGTCTATTTTTATCAGGTTTACTGACCATCAATGTCCTACCATTACAGACTACAGTCCTGTTTCTCTGTATGCACTGAAGGGTGAAAGGAGGCTAACAACATATACAGAGAAACAGATGAACGACAGTCTGTAATTGTAGAACTTCAAAGTGCCTATATAGGTGCATCTAAAAAATAAATAAATAGAATATCATCAAAAAGTTAATTTCAGTAATTCAATTAAAAAAAGTGAAAGATATAGATTCATTACACAGAGAGTGATCAACTTCAAGAGTTTATTACTTGTTTTGTTGATGATTATGGCCTACAGCCAATAAAAACCCAAAAGTCAGAATCTCAAGTTAGAATATTCTTTAAAAACAAATTAAAAAATATTATTTTTAATACAGAAATGTTGGCCTACTGAAAAGTATGTACAGTTTATGTACTTAATACTTGGCTCTTTTTGCATGAATTACTGTGTGTGGGGCATGAAGGTGAACGCCCACTGTTGAGGTGTTCTGGAAGCCCAGGTTGCTTTGATAGCTGCCTTTAGCTCGTCTGCATTGTTGGGTCTGGTGTCTCATCTTCCTCTTGACAATATATTCACTGTAGGGTTTAGGTCAGGCGAGTTTGCTAGCCAATCATGCACAGTGATACTGTGGTTATGAAACCAGGTATTGGTTTGGCAGTGTGGGCAGGTGCCAAGTCCTGCTGGTTTGGCTAGCAAAGCAACCTGGGATTCCATAGTACCTCAACAGTGCCTTATAGTATGTTCATGCCACACCACCTTGATGCAATAATTTGTGCAAATGAAGCCTTGACCAAGTATTGAGTACATATACTGTACATACTTTTCAGCAGGCCAACATTTATGTATTAATATAATTTTTTGAACTGGACTTACATAATGTTTTTGAGATACTGACTTTTGAGTTTTCATTGATTGTAGGCTATAATCATCATTAAAAGAAATCATTTGAAATAGATCCCTGTGGGTAATTAATCCATACGAGTTTCACTTTTTAAATTGAATTACTGAAGTAAATCAACTTTATGATAGGTTTTTGAGCTGCACCTGTATGCTCAGTGGAGCTGATGAAATGGACCATGAGTGTAAAAAGAAGCTATGTGTACCTAATGAAGTGGTCGGTGACTATATACTGTACAGTGAATCGGTGTGTACTGTGAAATCATTTAGCAAGCAATATTAAAACAAAAATGTGTTGCGCTGTAGAGAGAACTTGGTTAGTTGCAAGCCAACATCCGACAAAGACAATGATTTGGTTAAAATCAGTTTGGATCACTCTCCCAGAAAGCAACACTACACAAAGCCCAAAGCTGCCACATCCTCAAAAAAGGATGAAACTGATATTTATTGGTTTGAAATTCGCTTACAAAGTACACAAAATTCATGTATATTCATATATCACTTACATTTTTAACCTTGACGCCTATCAGGTTATTTAATAATAACATTAAGACTGAACAAATTTGGCTGGCATACATGTATCCATGAAAAAAAACACTAGATTTTTAAAAAAAGAAAATTGCATATCAGTACAGTTTATCTATCGCTCTACTAACATTTACAAAGATATATTGTCAGATGGTCAGACAAGGTTATTGACAGGTTTCAAAAGAAAGCAAGGGTTACTTTTTCAAATTCAACACTTTGTAGTCAGATGGTAAAAAGCAAAGTCATGCTTTTGTTAAACACACAATGCACTTTTTTTCTTCAGTAGCACAAAAGGCAATGTGCATTCATGAGGGAAACTGTGACACGGCAAAGTGCATATGGAAGGAAAAAGCAAAAGAAACACTGATCTCACACCATGGTCCCCAACAAAAGTAAACAAAGTATGCACCCTGCACCAAATACTGATGGACTGGATTATAAATATTTTAACAAAAGACAACAGTAACGTTAATCTAAAAATGCTAAGAGGAAAAAAAAAAGTACATACATCTGAGCAATAGTCCTAACTTTGCTTTGAGCTTAAATTTGTGCTGAGAAGGCTCCAACACATTTTACTTGTGTTCCAGTCGGAGAAGCTGTTCCTTACCATTTATGGTTAGAGACTTTAACTGTCCATCTTCATCAACCTCTACCCTCTCCTGTCCATTCTCTACGATTCTGAAACACAACAGAAGTTTTATTAATATAGCACATGAAAAAACAAATAAAAAAAGTTCAGTGCCGGTAAAATGTTTTGAATTATTAGTGAGACACATAATTGGAACACGAATAATTGAAATTGTAAATGATCTACTATATCTGCTATAACTACAGGGCTCATTTTGGTAATTAGTTTAGTTACTAATTTCATAATGATTGATATAAATGAAAAACTGTGTTTGGTATTCAGCCTTCGGCCAAATGTTTCTTTTTGTTTGGCTTCGGACAAAATTTTTTTATGTCGGTGCATGAAATTGAAACTGAAAAGCACGTTTGATTACATTTATCCCACATGATCCAATATACTGTAGGTCAAGTTAAGGTTATTATTATTATTATTATTATTATTATTATTATTATTATTATTATTATTATTAATAATAATAATAATAATAAATGCTTTACTAGCATGAAAACAGAATTCAAGTGCCAGTTTCAATAGCTGAAAAAATTTAAAATATCAGCTCTGATTATCAGTCAGAGTTGACACTCACTCAAGCCCCACATTGTACCTTTTTGTAGTGATTTTCCTGCCATTGACATATTTGGTGGAAGTGGACACAGAGCGGAAGTTTCCCATTCCACTGCCGCCGCCTCCTCCTCCGCCTCCTCCTCCTCCTCCTCCAAAAGATGTAGAAGAAAAAGAGGTGAAACCCCCTCCGCCCAGTTGTCCCAGCTGTCCCAGCTGCCCCATATGTCCCATGTGTCCCATATGCCCCATGTGTCCAAAGGATCCAAAACCTGAAAAACAAACAACAATACATTTAGACTGGGACAGCTGACCTGAGGGGTTATTCCAAAAAGTATTTCAGAAAGTTGGATAACTTGAGCCAAACATTGAGGACTGCTCAGTGAGAATGTTCCTTAGCTCTTCTCCTTTAGGAAATACTTGCTTTATCGAAATCTTGACACAAATCCTGCTTTGTGGTATACCCACTCGAATGACCAGAGTGAATAAATTAGTTTTGGGTTTCATCAAAACAAATACCACAAATTTGACCTCATATCAATTATCTATCATGTATAAGCCTTTACAAATTCATTGATATGCACATCATCATACAATTAACTTACCTTTAACAGTGAAAGAATATCTTAACCATAATATCTATAATCTATGATACAAAAAGTAACATATGGTCAGTAAACATTCATTTGTTAAAAACAAATGAGTATTTAAGGAATTATATTGCTTAATTTGTTTATTCTAATGTATTATGGTATTTATATGAGCAAAAAATACACTTACTGCCAAAAGAAGTAGTTAAAAACAATATTCTTTGCTTTTAAATTGCTGCACAAGGTCACACAAGATATTTAAAGCAAAAGTTCACACAGTTGTCACACACAGACAAGTTATATTGGATCATTTCCCTCAATAAAAAAATAAATGGCCAAGTCTAATATTTTTCATCTCATTTAGTTTTTATCTACTTTTAGGACTTGTGACAATATGACGTTTTAGGTCAAATTTATGCAGAAATAATTAATAGAAATAATATTTTTTCATAGCTAGGGAAGCTGTTAATTGTAATTTCTGCCAGTAAAGTAATCTGAATGTTAATTTCACATTTAAAAGCCACATAATCATGGGTTACTTTATATTTGTTGTTAAATAAGCAAGCTGTAATTTTTACAGCAAATGTAGCAAACACCATTTATGAATATTTATTATTTTTACATGAGGTGAAGAAACTGCTTTGGAGCCCCTGAATTAACCAGTTTATGCTCCATAGGGCAGGCCACCCTTAAAATGTAGTACAGGTTAGGTACAGAATCCCTGACACTTCCAGGCCACTTGGTGTCAGTACAGTAGCTGTTTCATAATGAAGAGTCAGTGCTGATTGCTCCTTTTAAGAGCCATAATGACCAAGTCTGACCTCCATCAAAAGAAGAAAACCCTGCTCCAAATGAGGGGAAGCCCCCGAATCCCCCAAAAAAGGAGCCCCCTGTTCTGCTCCTGCTCATGCCCCGCTGGTGCCGCCGTCCACCAAAGAAATCATCACCAAATGGATCGCCTCCTGCAGGAAGATCAAAGATAAACATTTTCAATTACTAGTCAATTACATAAATTGCTATGCTAAAATGAAAACGGTGAAAAACAGTGATTGGTGAATGAAAACTACCTTAAATCACTGGGACTGTAAAATCAATCAATCAATCAATCAAAATTTATTTATATAGCGCTTTTTACAATGGACATTGTCACAAAGCAGCTTTACATAATCAGTATCAGACATTTTGATTCTAAGCCCAATGTGAGCAAGCCGAGGCAAGAGTGGCAAGGAAAAACTCCCTCAAGGCTGGAGGAAGAAACCTTGGGAGGAACCAGACTCACAAAGGGGATCCATCCTCCTCTGATCAAACTACTGATACTGGTAGAGATTTACATCCTAAAAGTACACAATGCGATGTAATGTATATGTACTATACTGTGCAAATATTTGGTCATATTTCTACATCATGTCCCTTCAGTGCTGTGCAGCTTAAAAACGATCTCTGGGCCTAAAACTATTAGAACTCCTACATCTTAAGTGTTCAGTAGTAAACTGTTGTAAAGCAAGTGTTATTACATTACAAATCATACAACAATTTTTTTAATCATGCTATATAAACACTAATATTTGGGCTCAGATTCAGACAACAAAAATCCTAAAGAGGGTGAAGCACTTGGGTATAGTAATGATACTGCAGGACTACAGGACAGGCGAAAACACATACAAAAACTTACCAAAGAAATCAGCAAATGGATCTTGACCTCCAAAGAACTCCCTGAAGACATCTTCTGGATTACGGAATGTAAATCCTTCAAAGGGATCACCGTTATGGTAATGTCCCCCTGTAAAACACACAGTAAAAAAGATGGTACTGTACAAGAATTTTAAATCATTTCCATTAAAACGAGACACTGTAGGAGATAATTACCTCCTCTGTTTCCTGATAAGCCTTCTTTACCATACCGATCATACGTACTCCGTTTGTTTGCTGCAGGAAAACAGATGATCAAAATACACATTTAATATACACTATTTGACTAATTAGACATAAGGTCCATTTGCTGGAACACCAACCCGGTAAGTACAAAAAAAAAAAAAAAACATACCAGCAACTGTAAAACTATACATTTTAGGAAATCCCCCAAGAAAACAGCCTAAAGTAAGTCTTTTGTTAGTATTTTGTCTATGATATACGACCACTAGAAGAGGTTTTATATTTGTGCTGATAGTACAAGATTACATCACAAACATTTTTCATGTAGTATAACACTGAAAAATCAACCATAGATTAAAAAAAATAAAAGTAGCTAAAATAGCTCATATCTCCCAAGGGTTAATATTCAGTAAGACATACATTCATTACTAAAATTATTTCTTAGGCCATATAAACATCACCTACAATTTTTTTTAAACTATTATTTTAACAGTTCTTCCTTGTTACAATTTTAATCACATCACAATAGCAAATCTGAATTTAAGAGTTTGTAATAATTAATTGTGATTCAATCCTTATGAGGTCAGATGTTTATAAAACTAACTGAAAGTCTAAAACATTTTAATTCAAATGATATCCATTTACCCCACAAACTTAAAATTACACTTCAAAATGACAAAAACATACCATCTGAAAGAACTTCATAAGCCTCTGAAATTTCTTTAAACTTCCTCTCTGCCTCATCTTTATTATCTGGGTTCTTATCAGGATGCCACTTTAAGGCTAGCTTTCTGTACCTACAGGAGAGAACAGAAATGAAACATATAGAGGTGAACTATTACCAAACTAACAGTTAAAATAAAGCTAATAACACTCAAGACCTTGCAATAATTAAAATGTGCAATACTTAATTTATTGAATCAATAATAATAAAAAAAACATAATATAAAAGTAAATGAAACACTTACGCTTTCTTAATGTCATCTGGAGATGCACCTTTCTGCACTCCTAAAATCTGGTAATACTCCACCATGGCTTTAGACAACCCCTCAGCTCAGAGACAACCTAAAACATTCAAAAACATTATGTCAGATATTGATTAGAACCCCCACAGGACCATCACAAAGCAGGCATTATTTGGATGAGGGATCATTCTCAGTGACACATGGTCATGTGTTAGTTTGTACTGAATGGATCAGACACAGCAGAGCTGGAGCTTTTAAACACTGTTTCCACTCTATTAGACATATATACTTTGTTGGACCACCTTGTAGATATAAAGTCAGAGAAAGCAGCTCGTCTGTTGCCGTACAGTTTGTGCTGGTCATCCTCTAGCCTTTTACTGATGCTCACAGGATGCTGCAGTGTGAGCTGGATGGTGGACTATTCTCAGTCCAGTTGTAACACTGTGGTATTTATAAACTTCAGCAGCTCTGCTGTTTCTGATCCACTCTAACATACCACCACCATGTCAATATCACTGACATGTAATCCATAACCTAAATAATACCTGCTCTTTTGGGGTCCAGACCACTGAAGATCAGGGTAAGTAAAGTATACAGAGAAACAGATTGACAACAGTATTTACCTAATTGTGGTTAGCATAAATAATTTAGATCAAGTTAAATAATTCAGATTATGTGACTATGTAATAATTGTGTCAGGCCTATCTTCAAACTTCTTAAATAATTATGAAAAATTACTAAATAAATAAATAAAATGAATAAAAAAATAAATAAAAAATAAAAATACAAGGGACATTAATATCAGCGTGAATCAGAAACCTGAGCACATTTTACCTCCATAAAGTGACATTTCTGATTGAAACAGGAGTTTTTAATCCATCAGGACATGACTAAGTCTGTGAACCGGAGAAGCATAAACTGCAGAGGTGCAGGACCAGATGTAATCACCCTAAAAGGTTTGTGCCACTCAGCTCCAGGGGACAATCTAGCATCTCTTCAACCTGAGTCTCAAAAATGAGCAGGTGCAAGCATTATGTAAAACATAATGTCTGGTACCGGCTGCAAAGAAGTCATCTACCTCCTCTTTCAGTGACTACAGACCTGTGGCACTCTCATCCTATGCCATGAATGTCCTGGAAAGGCTAGTAGTAGTTCTGGTGCAACCAATTACCTTCAGCACCACTAAGCCAAAGGAACCAGTAAATAAACAACAACACCACGAAGACCAAGGAGCTCTCCAAACAAGTTAGGGACAAAGCTGTCAAAAAGCTGACAAAACTATCCAAGTCTTCTATGATGGTGATCTTCCATCAGTCTGTTGTTACAGGTCTTCTTTGCAGTGGTCCGTTGGGGAAGCAGCATCAGAGGGGGAGATACAAAAAAACTTCAAAGGCTGTCTCAGTTCTGGGATGTACACTGGATGGCTTTCAGGTGGTGGAGGAAAGGAGGTCACTTAAAACTCATTGCTATTTTGAACATTCGTATTAATAGAATTTCAAAAATTGTAGATCTCTCTCCGCAAGTCTAGTAGCTACAATGTAGCATCATGTTGTACTGAGACACAGCTCACTCAAGCCAAGAAAATAGTGCATTAGTTTGGTGCTTTTGTGTCAAAGTTCCATCACTCATGATTTTTGTTGAATATTTTATCCCACATGGCTATGTGAATTCAAATAACATCTACATGCTACTTCTTCACCCACAGATAATGACATTTTATTAGACAAATAAAAGGAGAAGATTTCCCCTTGAAATGTGAATGTGAACTGTGTTAATGCACAGTGATTACTGAATATTGTGGTGGAGAAAGGGTCTGTATAAATTAAACTGTCAGAAAGTTTTGCAGGGTTCAAAACTGCACTCACACTGTACATTCTATGGGATTAACAAGTATTTTTTAATGACTGCCATAACATATAGCACTTTTCTAACTCAATCAGCGTTATTTGAGATGCTAAGTTTGTGAAATTATGGAAGATTTCCCATTAATTTTGTACGGCTTTATATATGAGGTTAGTGGAAAAATATATGTATGATAAAATATGAGTTATGTAAGATAACAATTCAAGTTCAATGTGATATGGTGTTAGATTATTTAAACAAAATAATTTATCTATTAAACGTATTATTTCTTAAATAATTTTAATGAATTCAATACTTCATGACTGTTATACTTACTATAACCTGGCAGTCACTACACAGAAGTTGTAAAAGACATTAGACTGCATATTCAGACTTATTCCACCTTGAGCAATTTCCCATATTTCCAAAGCTTCAGTGCTTCACACATGGTTCATTGAGTAAAAAGATTCCCCCAAAACAATGACTCATCATGGATGTCTGACTGTATTTCACTTCAATCATACATAGTTCTCTAGAATTTTCTCTAGAGAAAGTTCTCTAGAATTTTCTAGAACATCCCCACCTCCTGTTTCTTTACAGATTTCTATCACCCGTATGCCTATTGACACTGCAAATAACAATTAAAATGACATACACCCAACTGAAAGGAAAGTTAATAAATAATAAATAAATATTAATAAATGTAAAATGCAGAATGCATACAGAATGACAACCACAATAATGCAAAAAAATATTATTTTAGAAAAAGCAACTTTTCTCTTAGGACTACAGTTAAAGGAGTAGTTTCTCCAAATAACATTTGTATATTAGTCACCTTAACAGCCCAGTCGTTTCTGTAAAAATACCAAAACAAAGCTCTCTGCATCCAGATATTGAGCAAATGATTTGCCACAAATTACAGTGCCTGTCCCTTTTCCTAAAATGACATGAACTTAATGTACTTTATGCAAACAACACATTTAGGCGTCTAATAAGTTCTGGGAACAAAAATTGGAGTCGAAACAAGTCTTTGCTGATCTACATCTGTGGTAAATATGATTTCTGGGTGAACTGTTCCTTGTGTGGCTTTCAATAGGAAACAATGCTAAACTCAGGAGCTACACCTCTTACAAAAACACATTATAACAGAAATCTCTCATCTCTGTAAAAACCTAGGACGATATGTGTAGTTTGGTGTTAGTAATTATATTAAAGCAGTCTCACAGGTGATACAATCTCTTGTTATTTTGCAATTACGTGAATAATATTAAAGCAGCTGTACTTTGCCGTTTACAAGCTGAATTAACTGCTTCTTTATTTGCTACCTGCCACAGACAAAACAAAGTAATAAAACATTAACCTCTCATCTTCGACTTTGGTATTTATTTAACTGAGACAGATGCAAATGAATTTCCTCCATCGCTGCATTATTCCAGTTCTGCATTAGCCAGCTAGCGATAGCTAACTAGCTTTCCTCTTTGACAGCAAAACAAACATATTTCCGTCTAAACATAATTGAATATGGACTTTCCATTTACAAATTGTTCACGATAACATACCTTCTCACTGCCCGCGGCAGGCAGGACACTCTCCCGGCGACGTTTCGCCGAATTTCCCCTCAAAATCTTCTTGTTTTTCTGATGTACTGGCTAATACAGCGAAAGCCTCAGTAGTGTGACTCTGCGCATGCG
>BRDA01006509.1:28996-70151 GCA_036984385.1 Crenuchus spilurus
TCCCAGGTACATCTCTCACGACCTCCTCTGTCTGACGTCGTCCCTATAGTTTTGTACTGTAAATAAACGTGTTTTCTTTGTTATGTAGACATACACATCGATACCGTTGAGTTTCTGTTACCGTATGTTACTGAGTACTTCTTACACTTTTGTACTCCCTCGATTTATCGTTAGTTACTACTGTACATTACTCTGCCGTCCTTGTTCTGTACTACATTACCCTCCACCTACCCCCACCTCTGTACTGTAAAGTGTACCTATCTTTTGGCTACCCCGGTTATCACTACTGCGCATGTGCGTCAAGGACAGAAAGGAAGACGCAGCAGTAAAAGGTGAGTACACAGCAGTTTGGAGAGAAAACGCAAGTAAAAACAAAAACAAAAACGACGCATCGACTATTAAATTAGTTGTCGATCATTTTAATAATCGACATAATCGTGACTAGTCGACTAATCGTGGCAGCCCTATCCATGTGCCTCATCTGTTTAAGTTTTTCCATGTGCTCTCTGTTTGTTTTTCTATCCATGTGAAATGTCATGTCTCCACCCCCATCCACCTCCCATTACATCATGTCTTGTTCCTGCCGTCTCATTACATGTCATCATTGATTGCTATTTAGCTCCCTCATGTTTTCACATTCTTCATGAGTCATTGTATGCCATTGTCTTTGAGTTGCCATAGCTACACATACAGATGTATTGTTTCTTTTGTGCAAATAAATGTCATGTTTTGATATCCCTGCTGCAGTCTGTCTCCTCCAGCACTCTCTACATGGACCCTTTTGATGGGCAATGCTATATAAACACTAATAATACAATCCAACTGCCTGCTTCTGATGCAGTGATGATACCCAGATCACTGGCAGTATGAATAATGGGCTAATCATCTAAGACTGAGTCTAAGCAGAATCCATCAGTTGCACCATTTTCGGGATGTGATAATCACTACGGCCAAAGCTGTATGGCTAATACATCGCCAATTTAGGACAAAATGATTAAAGCAGAATTAATTGAGCACTCAGGGTTTGTATACAATCTCTACCACAGGTCATTCAAGCCCTCAGCACTTACGCACACTTCTTCTGACTGACCTAGTTTACAAACCTGTGGTTCACAAGCACATGCAGCTAATGGAAAACATTAAGAGTGCTCTTACCTTAGGCTATAAGTGCTCAAAAGACAGAGTGTGTGCAGTGCACAGGCCTGCTCAGTATTGTGGACAGTGCAAAAGAGGAAAATAAAGTAGTAGCTATGATACCACAAAGTAAAATGCCTGTTATTATCAAACAATGGAGGAGATCATTATGAAATAAAACTTAAGCAGTTAAGGCACTGTTAACACAGCTTTGGTCAAACCCATAATTACAGCATTTGTATAGACATAATGCCATTACTGAATAGAGCTTTACACCTGCAAAGCACATGAACTGTGGGCACACTGTCTATTTACTGAGGTTATAACTGTGATAATATAATATTATAACTATAAATATAATTTCAATTAGTGATAGACTAGGCTGATCATTACATTTTTAGATAATCAATATTGGCTGATAATTTTAAAACATTCAGTTTGCGTTCATGAGGACAATAAACAACAAATGATTAATTTACAGGCACATCTGCAGGCAACCTAATCAGTGTGGCTGCTGTAGAGCAATGTTAGAGCCCCCCCCCCCCCCCCAGTGTAAGTTTCATCATTCTATGAGCATGAACATTAAATAAACATATACAGTGGAATTCTGACTAATGAGTTTCACTTGTTCTGTGACCGAGCTCGTAACTCAATTTGCTTGTATATCAAATTAAATTTGCCCATTAAAATGAACTGAAATGCTATTAATCAATTCCAGCCCCCCAAAAACAGACCAATTATTTTTGTTATGGGTTTTCAAATAAGAAAAATGTACCTATAAATAACAAATAATGTTTAAATAATAACACTACATAATAAAAGAGAATGTAAAAAAAATTAACTGGTTTATTAAGCGTATTTACACTGAAGATCAGATAAAGATGCTGGTGGAGGTGGAGCAAATTGGTGGAAGAGGTTGGGGGAGTTTTTCATTTTGTTCTCTATCACTTAACTTACTCGCTACACACTTCATGCTACATTTTTTGCTAAATATAACTTTCACACTATGCTACACTATTCCTACTTCTTCACTTAACTTAATCTTCTTCTTCTTCTTTACTGACTTTTGCCTTTTTCGCCACACTTCGCTTTCAAGTGTCGTTCTTTGCCTTGGTACTCATTTTCTTAGGACCCATGGTTAAAATTAGGAAATTAAAAACAAAATAAACAAAAGCAACAATGATATGACAGAGATGCTTTCACAGCAAGATAACCACGTAAACTGAACACTCGTTAGTGACACCTAGTGGTGGGTGACGTAAGCTCACTCGCTCGTAACTCAGATCTCACCTCATTATCATAAAGCAAAAAATATACAGAGCGAAAACTTGTAACTTGGAAAATTTGTGAGTTGATTCACTCGTAAGTCAAGTTTCCACTGTATATGTATTATGTTTTATTAGAAAAAGATGTTACTTTAAAATAAAATGTGTTTCTAAACTAAAGCAATTTTTTAAACATATTCATTAATAATCAAATGTTGACCTCAGAATGAACAACAAACCTAAATGTATGAGGTTCATTTCACCCCTTGTGTTCACCATGAAGCTGATCAGAGTATGTCACAGCACTGCAGTGTGGTCAAGCAATCTGTCGCATTCAGAGATTTGCATACACTCTGATGTGACTGCACTGGCCTGTAGTGGGAGGGCCAGAAAAACCAGCCTTACTGCATGACTCGCTCTTCACAGATTTGACAGGTAGTTAGGCAGTCTTATCTCCACGCCTACACGCGTGCTGTGTGGCACAGGAAGTTAATCACAGCCTGTTCCGCTCCCCGTATATGAAGGCTTGTTCTGTGCTCTAAAGCAGCAAATGCTACTCAAGGGTTTGTTAATAAAGGCTCTAATCTAGCCATAGGCTTTATAAAACATAAGCCATAACTTTATGAAATATTCAGCTTTGTTCTCCACGCTACACTGACTGAACATCAAACTGTGACAGCTACATCTGTTTTACTCAACTCAAACACAAATTCATCCGCTGAATATGTACGTCTAGATAACTGCCTCAAGCACAGTTTCTGTGCCACAGAAAGAGTATTTAAAGTTGCCCCTTATATAGGAATGCACATTCCTTTTGTCATGGCTAAGGGAAAAGGTCAAATAGCAACATATGGAGGCATACAGGAGATATGCACTGCAGCCTAGTTGGCCATAAATGATGCGATTTAACCAGTACCCACCCTTTACCTCTGTACAGTAAAGGCTGATATATCTTAAACACACAGGCTGAGTGCACATGCATGGGCAAACAATAGAGATGTTAGGGTCGGATAGCATTTTTGAGCCTGTAATTCCTGCAGGCCTTGATTTAGTTAAAAGATTAACATCCAATTGGGTAAAGTCTCAGTTTCACCTCGAAATACTTCATCTGTTGATAGAAAGCTGGATGGTGTGATTTCACAGTAAGTGATTGAAAAGAAAAGTACTGCAACAAGACGCAGCCTCAGCAAATGGAATCTGTTGGCTGTGTGTGTGTGTGTGTGTGTGTGTGTGTGTGTGTGTGTGTGTGTGTGTGTGTGTGTGTGTTTTGGGAAACAATATTTGATCTGTTTACTGCAGTCATATTCACTGCTGGGCCGTTAATCTGAATGTCAGGAACCTGCATGGTTAGTGTCTAAACCCTGACCTACATGTCTCAACACTATATGTCTGATCATATAGCAGCTCAGAGTTTCTGAACTTGTTAGTCAAGCTTACTTGGTAGCTAAAATCATTTATTAATAAGCACAAACTTGAGATTTTGCTTGTTGGCATGAAATATCTGGTGCACTGCTGAATAATGGAGAGCACAGCATGAAGCACTAAAGTTCTAAAAAAGCGAAAGTACTAAAGTTTCTTGTCAACAAGCAAAATCTAGTAAACCTGACCAGCAAGTTCAGGAATGGTGTGTTCAGAAAAAACTCTGTGTTCTTACTTAGGTAATATATCAGCACTGTCCAAAGAAAATCCAGTCCAAAATGTCGACTTGTAGGAAGGGATAAGAACTTTCTTTACTTTCAATGTAAGTTAATTAGAGAATTTATTCAAAAGCCATTTATATTCTAATTATAATGACGTGTAACACAATATAACAAATACATGAGCTCATGTTACACACAAAAGGGTTAAAAATGGAGATACTTATTATTTGTACACTCATTGTCCATTTTATCTACACTATGTAGCTCTACAATTACAAACTGACGTCCATCTGTCTCTCTGTATACTTTGTTAGCCTTTTTTCATCCTGATCTTCAATGATCCCTCACAGAGCAGATATTATTTGGGCCGTGGATCACTCTCAGCACTGCATTGACTGCACTGATGTGGTGGTGGTGCGTTAGTGTGTGTTACCCTGGAATGAGTGGATGAGAGCAGAGCTGTTGGAGTTGTAATTATAGAACTACGAGGTGCACCTATACGGTAAGTGGAGCTGATGAAATGGAAAATGAACGTAGAAGCATAATAATGTTATATCTGATCGCTGTTCATTATATAATATCAGTGGATCTCATTCACTGGGTGATTGTTTAGAAAATTTTAATCCTACAAATTGTCTGAAAATAATGTTTACAGTATAGTATTACAGCACTATTTTATATTACTATACATAATTATAATATTATTATTGTACTGTCAAGCTGAACATGAAATATAGCAATAAAAACAAATGATATCAGGTTGGGGGCCATTGATTTTAGGCACACTATGAGACACTGATATATGTAAAGATTGTAATGAATAGTGGTGAGCTGTAGTAATACAGTGTAGTCTTACTGTATCCAGCTTTGCTCGGCTCCTCCAATCACTGTTAACATGCTACAAATGGGAACTTATGGAGTTGGTGTGTTTATTTCTACAATGAACCGCAGCTTATCTCCTTCAGGCTGAGATAAACACTCGATAACGGAAATGTGGTCTTTGTTTGGGTTTCCTTAGGCCAAATGCTGGGGTCGCATTTGCCAAAAATAAGCATTAAAACAGAGGATTATGCTACTACATGTCAGCCATGCACATAAACACAGGCTTAACTTACCTCTCGTCAATCATCAACTGTGTGAGCTAGCCGTACTGGTTAGCTAGTTGGACATGTTGATAATGATGGATGAAAACATCACGGGCTGCCAAAAATGTGTCCACGGCATCTAGTCCCTCCTCCTCCGTCCACACAGGGAGACACACGCCGTCATGTTGCCACCACAGGCCGTCCGCGGCTGTGCAGAGCTCGGCGGGAAGTTAGCAGGCAGGCGGTAGCGGGATGCTGCAGCACAGACAGACACAGGGCTGGAGGAGGTTACTGCAGGGCAAGGCGCCTCCTCTTCTCTCTCAGCCTCGGATTTCACTTTCACTCTTAAAGCGACACTGCGCTCATTTCGCTCAGCAGCCAGTGTGTGTGTGTGTGTGTGTGTGTGTGTGTGTCTGTGTGTGTGTGTGTGTGTGTGTGTGTGTCTGTGTGTCTGTGTTCTTGTATTTCTCCCTGGTGGGGACTGAAAGTCCTGAAAATATGAATGTCATAACTGTAAAAGTGGGGACCTTTGCTGGTCCTCAGAAGAACTGTGTCTTTTCATTGCACTGTTTCATTTAATTAAATGACTGGAATGGCCTCAATAGTATAGTACTACCAAAGTGTGTTTGTGTGTATGTGGTTTATGTCATGTTGTGGGGACCAAAACCTGTTTAAACACTCATGTTATGGGGACCTTTTCACAGAAACAAATGTGTGTGTGTGTGTGTGTGTGTGTGTGTGTGTGCGAGAGAGAGAGAGAGAGAGAGAGAGAGAGAGAGAGAGAGAGAGAGAGAGAAAGATTGTGTGCGTGTGTTCTTGTATTTCTCCATGGCGGGGACTGAAAATCCTCATAATAAAAATGTGTGTCAGATCTGTAAAAGCGAGGACATTTTGATGGTCTTCACAAGAACTGTGTCTTTTCTTCGCATTTTTAAATCAAATGAGAAAAAGCATTAACCTTTGGTTGAAGGGTAATTTATGTTAAGCTTACTCATTATTACACAAGTGAATGCAATGTCCTCACTAGTATAGTACTACCAAACTGTGTTTGTGTGTATGTACCAGGTTTATGCCATGTTGTGGGGACCAAAACCTGTTTGAACACTGAGGTTGTGGATACCTGTCTTTCTTGCAAGGCCTACAGGCTGGTTCCTGCAGCATAAATCATGAAATGTGAAGACATGTTTTGAGGTTAGGGTTACGGTTTTAACATTCAAGTCTCCAGGAAATTAACAGAAGTCTATATAATGTCCCCACAATTCACAGAAACAAGCATTTGTGTGTGTGTGTGTGTGTGTGTGTGTGTGTGTGTGTGTGTGTGGAATACCATAAATATGCTTTACAGAAATCAAATAATGTATTCTTTAGGCATAACATATAGCCTGATTCAAGCATCCAAACACATCATGCTAGGTGCAGTAATTAGGATATTAATGGTACTATTTTGACTAAATACTATATTTATATTATTTAGTATGCTATTACTCTGTTTTAGACATAGTTAGAGAACTATTCAGATATGATTAGTTTATCGGGAGATGTTTGTTTATAACTTTACACATCTCCTCAGTGTTGAAACTCCTGTATCCAGGCAGCATTACAAACATGGATGCGTGCATCAAGTGATAATATAACCAGTTCATTTGTACCTGTAGCTGTGATTAGAATCACTACTTTAATAATCTGTATATTAATGTGTAATAAGAATATCTTGTCTTTCTTATAGATTTTAGATTATTTTACTTCCGCATAGCTCTCATAGTCTTTGGCCAAATAGAAATAGGGGCTCAACAACGAGCCTTAGTCCTTGGAAGGCCTGGTGCTTAGGTACCCTGTCTTCGATCCCCTGGCAGGTCTTGACTGAAGTGTCTTTGATAAATGCACCAAACCTCAAACATTTGTTTGCCATGGATAGGGGATGCAATAGAGTGTTCAGTAGTGTGTGTGTGTGTGTGTTTCACTGTACAGATGGTTTCAATGATTGTGCACTTTTCACTTTCATAATGCTCTCCCAGATAAAGTATGGAGTGAAAGGTTTTCCATCTAGATCAAGTATCCAGGTGAAGTTACTCTTCAAAAGCATTAATATTTTTGTATTTTTTGTTCTTCCACATTAAAGCTGTAAATACAGCAGCAGTCCAAACTCTTTATTTTCCAATGTGAGATGACATTTGCCTGCAGAGTCACTGAGATTTGCTTACGGACAGGCCTAAAATGATCAGACAAGCTCTGTGTTTGGTAAAAATAAAATAAAATAAAAAAGTTAAAAAAGGTAGGTAATTCAGCCTGAGATAATTTTCTTAGAGGATTAGAGGAAAAAACACAGACATGGTGCAGCCAGACATAAATAAATAAAATTAACATTAACATAAAAAAGAAATTTCCCTAAGACACTATCTAAATTTAATTAAATCTGAATTGGGCTAAAGTATACAATATGTGGGTGGATGTACATCGAGCAACACGAGCCCACAGTGATAAATGGGCGATGCTGACTCAGTTTCTACCACTTGCTCCATATAGAGATATACTGTTAAACTATTATATATCTAGTATTACATTGTAGAAAAGCACAATTTAATGAGTGGTCATTAAAAATGTGTATAATAAAAATGCAGGACAGGAGAAATATTTAGATTTTGTTGTTGGAGAAGACTTCTGAGAGTACTTTGGAAAACAAGGGAAAAAAATGGATCCTCCATCACATTCCAGTAGAAGACCAGATAACCAAACTGAAAATTTCTTATTTTGGACACATAATGAGAAAAAAACTGTGAACTTGAGAAGACAGTTATGCTGGAACAGTTGAAGGTAAAAGAGGAAGAAGGCTGCCAGCAATAAGGTGGATTGATGCAAACAGAGGAATCATGAGCGAGTTATTAGGAAGACTGAGGACATTGTGGAGAAAGACTATTCATATGGTCAACAGGTACTTAACAATAATACTAATGAAGTTACTTCAGGACCAAAAATTATTTTACACAAAATTCAGGCAATACAGGATACTGCACAAGTGTGTGTTTACAATAATACTGTTCAACATTATAAAAGAGGAAAATAAACATTACTGTGAAAGTTTTATGCAGCCCTACAGAATTCTAATGGTTACTCAATGGATATACCTATAAATGTATTGCCAGTTCTTGTCCTATAGTCCACCTGCAGTGCATAGTTTGTTGTCTTTCATGCTCTAACACACCTGAATCTGTTCAAGAAGGGTTTAATCATTAGCTAATGTTATGACTCAGATGCTGGGAAAACATGAATAAGTGCAGTGGAGGCAGGCCTGCAGGACCAGAGCTGGGAAACTGTGAGGCTTTTTTATGTTAAATTACTTTACACTCATTTATTCACATGTAATCACATCTTATTTTCTGTTAGCTCTTACAATCCAGGTGTTGGTTAAAAGAACCTCAACAACACTAGCAACCACTGGTACACACAGGATTAGCATTTTAATAAAATACGGCTAAAACAATAGAATCAACATGCTGCTGAAACATCAGCCCAAGCTGGTTCTCAACGCATATTTCTTTCCTCTGTGTCATGTGTCAGTAACACAGGACATGGCACTTCCTGTTTGTGTCATTACAGCTGTTAGATGTCCACCTGGGACAAACAGGAAGGCTCATAGTGAAAGTCAGCATCTGCACCTCAGCCAAGGGACTATTTAAGTCCTGCTATTTAAAAATACTAGGCCTGTATTTTTAGATCTGCATTGCTCTGTATTGCCTCACACTTGCACTTGTAATCTTCTGCCACAGGGGGGACAGATGTCTACTCCAGCAGTTTGGCACCCTCCTGAGGCTATATTTGTCTATGGGTTATCCTGCAGCAATGAGCAAAATTCTTTTTCCTCACACTATCCACCAGAGGGCAGACAGTGTATGTTAAAAGATTGACTTTGTTGGTTCACTGAAAAAACTTTACACTCTATTCCTTACTCCAAACTTGGTTAACTGGTCAAGACTGGTGTTTAAAGTTTACTTCTTTAGTTTAACATCGGAGCTATTAAGCTAATTAAGCTAATAAGTAATGCAAGCATAGATCACCTCTATTTGGATTACTTAAACGTCTAATAGACCTGTACTAGTGCATCTTAAAAAAACATGTAAAAGTTCACTTGTGTTCATAATTTCATTCAAAAAGGTAAACTGTCTTATTTTATATTCATTACACAAAAAGTGGCATATTTCCAGTCTTTGTTATAATGTTGATACTGTTTGAATAGTAATTTACTTAAACTCCAAATGAAATGTTCTAATGATTCAAGGTTCTGGATTTGTATTATTCATGAGCTATAAGTGATCCTGAACAACAGAAAAGGCTTAAAATGTCTCTTTAGATGTTACTATATGACAGTTCACATTTTTGAATTAAATGATGAACACAAATGAACTTTTACACAACATTCTCATTTTTTGATGTGGTTCTATATTAGTCTCATAGTTCTAGTGCCAAAACTACAGAACTACAAACACTAAACATGTCTTTTTCAGTTGTGGGTAAAGGAGAAGAGTGTGTAAACAATATTTTTGGTGAAGGAGTCTGTCACTAATGCCACATACAAATGCTACAAAATAGTAAATGGAAAGAGCCGCTGGCTTTGTTTAGTATAAAGTTCTCCTATCAAATATCATTTTTCTATACAAAAAATTTCTCTTTGCCACTTTACTGCAGCTGCCATGAAACAGAGCTACGGTTCCAAAAGCATCACTTGTTATTGTAGCATCAGCTTAATGTTCTTTTAGCCATTTAAGCTTTTAGTTTGATTCTTTCTTTTCTGAGAACATGTGTAATCTGAACAGTCAGTCTTTGCCTGTGGTCCTGTAGAATTGCTTCTGCTACACTAGACTGTCTAATTGTTGCCCATTTGTGAGTTTTTTCATTATAACAACCTTAAAGTATTTTTATATATCTATGTATCTGCAAAAATGAGAACGATGTGAAAAGGGTCATATATTTTGTATTTATTACATGTAAAGCGACATATTTCATATTTTTGCTTTAACCTTTTAAACTCCTGGCTTTAATTGCAACCTAAGGCATGTTATCCAATGACACATTGAAAACAATGCAAACTGAATGAGTTATTCTTTAGTTATAAAAAAGTGGAATGCAAGATTGTAACCACCAGTGGTTCCAATGAACCTGCTGTTGATAGTGTTTGAACAATAATTTACTCAAACTACAAATGAAATGTGATTCTAGATTTCTTATTCTGATCAACAAACAGGCTTACAATATGTCACTTTACATTAAATGATAAAAAAAATATATGACAGTTTATTTAGTTACAGACAGGTTAGAGTTCAAATCACTCAGTTCAGACACTGTTAGAACAAAATCATTACTAATGCATAGAAAGAGGGAAAGATACACAATATAAGAGCTTTACAATACATTACAATAAGTGTTGTAAACTAGTGCTCACTTAAGTGCTCCACCAAGAGATGCTCTTCAGTCTGTGTTTGAAGACTGTGAGGGACTCTGCTGTTTGAACAATTAGTGGAAGTTTGTTCCACCACCTGGGTGCTAGAACAGAGAAGAGTCTTGATGCCAGTCTTCCACGTGTCATGAAGGATGGCGAGTCAAGCCAAAGCTGTACTAGAAGCTCGAAGGGCTCAATGACCATTGACCATTGCCATTAGGCATGGAGGGGCTGGTCCATTTTTTGCTTTGTAGGCGAGCATCAGGGTATTGAATCTGATGCAAATAGCTACAGGAAGTCAGTGAAGGGAAAGCAGCAGTGGAGTGATTTTGGGAGAACTTAATTTGACTAAAGACCAGCCGAGCATCTGCATTCTTGATCAGCTGCAGGGGCCTTTATTTTTAAGATAAAGATTTTTTAAATAAGATTTATTTTTAGAATATTTTCATTTTTGGAGATACTTTAGTACATTTAAGTAAACCAGTAAAATAGTATATTTATTTTAAAAAACTCAAAAGAAAATTGTAAAAATAAATTAAGAAATATTTATAATTACTAAGTTTAATATTATATATAATAAAATACCATGTACATAATAATAATAATAAACTGAGTTATTCTCATTTGAAGCCAAGAGTTTTAAGTGTTGTTTTCCCTGAATTTCGGACAGAAACATTATCTGGAAGGTCACAGCTTCTTACATATACACTCATGCGTTATGCCTGACTCTTTGTCAGCTGCTTCTTTGTCTGGAGAAAGGAGGAGTCTACAGGCTTCAGGCTTTGTGGGAGGAGGTAGTTCTCCTATTGAAGCCATATGCTGAACTCCAACCTGTCATGAAAGTCATTTCCTATCTTATCTGAGCTATAGAAGACATTGTCATGCAAATATGGGTCTGGAGCACAATCCCTTCCCCCCTGCAGAAAATAAATAGTTTCAGTTACTCAGTCACATGTGCTTATGTCTATAAACACTATATGTCCAAATGCTTGCAGGACACCCCTTATAATGAATGTATTCAGCTAATTTAAGTTGCACTCATTGCCATGTGCAAATGCACAACATGTCTAGTCCCTGTAGAGAAGAACTGCCAAAATAATAGGTCTGCATGAACCTACTGACACCATGTCTAATGCCAGGTGTGGACTAGAGGGGTATAAAAAAAACAGCATTGAGATGAGGAGCAGTGGAGCTGTTTTCTGTGGAATAACGGTGCTCCATTCATTACTTATGGGATGAAATGGGGATGAGGTGGTGGTGGTGATCATTCAACATTCTGAAGTCAATAGTGCTGTTCTCACTGCAATCAAATCCTAACAACAATTCTCCAAAATCTTGTAGAAATCTTACCTGGATAGTAGAGACAGTTACACCACCAAAAGCAGCATAAACTCTTTTTAAGACTAATTAATGTCCCAATACTTTTGTCCAAACAGTGTACTCTCAATTGATTATACTTATCAAGAAATCTATTTCCATTTAACTCATTAACAGTTACAGATCTCTCTTTGAGTTTAGTTTCATTATGTTTTCAGACATCGTTTGTGCTTTGTGATTACTCACAGCTTTGATTCTGAAGTAATTTTAGATCAAAAAGAGAAAAACAGACCATAATAATCTCAGTTCCAAATGCTGGCAGATGCTGAATGTAAATTAATTGTTTTTTAATTTTTGCTTTAATGCTTCTAATCAAACTGCCTTTGAAAGATACATTAACTACTTTGACTGCTTATTGGTGCCAATTCCAAAGATATAATATTATGAAAAAGTTCATTGTTGTTCATAATTTAGTTACACAAGATAAACTGTCATATATTTTATATTCATTACACTTAAATTATTATAATACAGTCGGTTTTAGTCATTAGTATTTTAGACATTATTGTCATTCTGTTCTAATGTGTCGGATGATAACTGAAACAAATAATAATTGAAGCAATATTTCCCATAAGAAATTATGTAAATCTAATTCATCTTTTCCAGAAACAAAAATAGATTTTATAAAGAATAGAACAGTTTTACATACAGAACACAATGAGAAATAAATACAAAAGACTAATGATATGAATAAATGCAATTTATAATAAATTTAACATCACTTTTACAGGTTTACTCTCTGTTTTAGAGAGTGCTGGTGTGGTCCAGCCGACAGCCCTTTGTTTTGTAGCCCTGTTCTCAAGGTTATCGGCCGCTATTTGTTTTCGGACCTGTTTTCAGGCAGTAGTTTTCTGTCGCTTTAAGGCCTCCACATACTTAATGAGAAACAAAGTTCATGAGTGTTACAGGAAGCTGAATGGGTTTTCAAAAGCTTTCGAGCTGGCATACTTTCTGCGGTTTCATTTTGCCTGTCGCATACGCTCCACAACTGCGGGTGGTGCTCTGACATTTGTGAATTTAAGTTTTAGGACTACTGGAAGACACATATTTTGCAATCTGGCAAGAGCAGAGAACCGATGAAATATTAATAATGTATTTAAACAAATGTTAGAAGAGGAGACTGATGAAGAACTGTTTTTCTGCTCAGTCTTTATGGAAATAAGAAAGCCGTAGGCTGTACTTGCTCTGCAAGCCAAAATTGTCTGTTTGTTTTCATGTCATGTCTTTTTAATGACCAATCAGAGGCCTTGTCGTAGGTGTCTTTGGAGTTCGCCAAGCTTCCATGTGCACAACACAGCGAATGAAGCCCCTTTGCGATGTCCACGATTGTTCCTTTTCTCTGCAGTTATGCCACATTGTTTGCTGAAGTCACACGAACATCGCCTCTGTAAGAAGTATGTGGAGGCCTTAAGTGTGATGTGTTTTCATTTGTTTTGAGTGCTATTATTTAGTGCCAGAATGAACAGCGAACGCGTGGGTGGATGCTTTGTTTTCGGGAAATTAGTGGCAATTTACAGTGCACATGAACAATAACTGGGACAAAATTTCCAAATGATAACAACTACATAACCAGGGCAAACGATAACCAAGGTTCCACTGTAAATTTACAGTAAATTACTATTCAAATTGTACCAGCATTTAAAAATGTGTATGATATGTCACTTTATTAATGAATGTTTAAAAATTATGACAGTTACCTTTTTTGAATGAAATTATAAAAACAAACTCACTATATTCTAAACTTTGGAGATGTGCTCGTATTTGAGTCACTTTAATACAGAAGTTACAGTACTTTGACTTCAGGTTTGGGCGGCTCTCTGTTAGCAATCAGCCTGATAACAATCTTTCTAAGTAACCTCAACTAAAACTGGATTTGATTAGTTTTGGAACATTCGCTCTGGGCCAGATGTGCTGTGAAACACAGCTGTCAGTAAATCAGAGTCATCTTCATGGTCGCATGGGCCTTGCATCTTTATCTGTCTGCACTATGTCTTTATCCTCTGTTACTCCACACCCTAATCCAGAAGCATCCTGAGGAAACACACAGTGACCTTGCACAGCGTGCGCACACACACATTTTCTGTTCTATTGGTACACACACACACAAACACATTTTCTGTTCTATTGGTACACACACACACACATTCTATTCTATTGGTACACACACACACACACACACACACACACACACACACACAGGCTGGAAAGATCAGATGTGTGTAAGCACAGGAGAGCTGGTTTTGTTTTGATGTTATTTTGATTCTCTATTTTTCCACCAAACCACAGCAGTGTGGAGAGATTAACATCTCACAGTCTTAATCTCTGGAATGGAGATTTTGGCAGCATATAAGAAACTCTAGGACTACACTGGATGTACAGTTCAGACTTAACTCATGTAATGGAAACTACATTCCTTTGTCCTAGAAGGAATATTCAGCTCTGGAGCGCTGAACTCTGCATGTGGATATCTGTAAATGATTTGACCATTTTTTGAGTTGGAGCTTTTGGGAAGTTCTACTGGTTGTAATAGTTTGGTGCCTTACGTCAAACTGTATGCTTAGGTACATGGTGCTGTTTTCAAAAATAAACAATGACTCTGTTCATGGTTCTGATTTAGAGGTTTCTGTCATCATTTTATGTCTAACGGCTTTGCTGTGTCATGTCTTGAGTTTGCGCAACTGTTGTGGGTGTGAAGCTGCAGTGAAAAGCCACACAGAGATCTTAAACAGAGCTTTACAGCTGAGCAGAGCTTTTGTATAGGCCTGAATGGAAGTTGAAAGGTTTTACAGTAATTTACAAGAGTCATCAGGTGATACTGATGAGAAATCACAGAGATCACATGTGTGTGAGACACAGGACAGGGGTCACATTGACTTTTTCATCAGAAAAGCTGCTAAACTATCTTTAGAGAACGTGGGATGGATTATCAGTGACTCACTGGTTTGTACAGTATGTGACTGTATATAGTGGTGCAACAGTTTCAGTGATGTGTGAGAGAAGGTGACACAAAAACAGGGTCTGGTCAATGAACAACTCCCCTAAAGTGTCATTGTTAGGTCAGCGGAATGCTCCACTATAAAACGAAAGCAGGCCCAGCATTACAGAACGCTTACTGTGTAGTCTAACACCATACCTTCACAGTGCACCATTTATCGAGGATCTAGAGGGTATTAGTCAATGTTTTTTAAGCATACTCTCTTTAAAAAGCCTCTTCAGGGGTTCTAAAGTAAAGCCAACCGTGACAGTTTAAATATACACAGTCATATCAGAATATTATGACCACTTGCCTAATAGTGGGAATAACCACCCTTGGCTTGGATGACACTAGCATGGACTGCATTTTGTGACAGAAGGTATCTGGAGGCACTTGTGCCCATTCCAACTACAGCACAGCACTCTGTACCACTTGCTGGAGTTGTTGTTCTCCTGTGGCATCAATGGCCTGTGGGGCACCACTGTTATGATTCTGAGATGTTACCACCCTTCACCCAGTACAATATTATGCCCTTTTGGACATCAGTCAGATTGTGTCCTCTACCATTGATGATCATTTTGCACTCTGTTACAACTGACTGGTGTGCTTGCTTATTTATACATGCAGCTGTGTCATCTGTGACATCCCAGGTTAAGTTGATTGCAAACCAAGGGTGGGCTTGACATCAACTTTTAATGGAAGTTACTGTAAAAAGATTCATTTCAAGTCATTTTTGGAACATGTCTTCTTCATGATGAAACCTTTACAACACATAAACAATAACTGCTCATATTATGTGAAAAAATAAAAATGGGAAAATACAGATACGTGACTTTCATATGAGAGCAACAATGCATTAGTTTCCAAAAATCTCCAAAATCTGAGAAACAGAAAAAATCAAGAAATTACAGAAATATAGTGAAAAAAGTGATTTGTGTTCATAATGTGTTTCATTCAAAAAAGGTAAACTGTATATTTTATATTCACTACACAAAATCAAGCCTTTTTTGTTTATTTTAATGTTGACTGTTTGAATTGTAATTTACTCAATGCTTGAAATGCCTTTTATGTATAGTGAATATGAACATTTTCACAGTACTCTAATATTTTAATATATTAATTAATAATCTATTATTATATACATATAATATATCAGAACACTACACTGTTCTAAATGCTGTAGAACTTTCATTCTAGTTTGCTGACCCTGTATCTGATTGAAATAGGGAGAGACTGAGAATACACTCTGAGGAAATGCTGTCAGACACTTCGGCTCACAAAGTCTGGCCAGTCCAGCAGAATTCCAATGGAACAAAAGCTATTCAAGAAGGTTCTTGTGCGAGAGAACACGTAGTTCACTGTGGAAAGGTGTCGAAAGAAAACACAAGTGGTGGGTCTAGTGTTTACTGTGGAGTGTTTTGGCAAGGACTGAGACTGATGGCTTTTTTAACCATCACTGACTGGGTCTGAGGCTTTGTATACCTCTATGGTTCTCCTGCTGGACAGGAGCCATGAATTTTCTATGAGCACACTCCTGAAAATTCCTCAGCGTTTAATGGTTCCTCCTAACAGCATTTACAGGAATTGAGCGCCTGTAATAATGACTGTTTCAAATGCTTAGAACTGATATTAGTGTGTCAACAGATTATATTTACATAGAATTGACATGGGGCAGCCGTGGCCTGCTGGTTAGGGATCAGGTCTTGTGACCAGAAGGTTGCTGGTTTTGCAGGTCATGACTGAAGTGCCGTTGAGCAAGGCACCCAACCAACAACTGCTCCCCGGGTGTTGTGAATAGGTCTTCCCACTCCTTCGGGCACATGTTCTCACACACTAGTGTGTTCACTGGTGTCTGTGTTACACTGCATGGATGGGTTAAAGGTCGAATCACATTGGCAAAAGGTTGAATCTAATCTAACATTCTAAACCAGAAGATCTTTAAACAGGCTTTGCATTTCATGCTTCCATAAGATTGACATAACCTTCTCAAGTGTTTATGTGTCAGGCCTGTTTGGAAGGATTTCTGTGAAGTGTTAGTTGACTAATTGGCTGTAAAACAGAGGAAGTCTTTCCCTCTCTTTTAGTAGTAAAATGTCTGAAACATTCCATTGTTCGCAGGTTGATGTCACTTGTTTGTGGCACGATGTTTGCTAAGTGTCGAACTCTGCATTCCCCATCACTTCCTGACCATGAGACCAGGTTGGCCATGAATGTGGCCTTGTTTGACTGCATGTCAATGCCAGCATAATTAGGTCTAATTTGGGCCTGAACAACAAGCAATTCACCGATAATGACACACAATGGCTCTCATTCAACACCCAGATGTTTCAGCTTAATATAAAGCTCATGGACACACCTCTTAGCTAATAATAAAAAATGTTTGGCATTCCACTCTACTGTACAGATTCTCAAAAGCTACTCCTCCTATAAACAAGACAATGCTGCTTCCCCTTGCTTGCTATGTGGGTCATGAGGGAGGATAGCCAGAGGCCTCTGGTTTTCATTTGAAAGCAATCTACACCACAGAAGACCTTATTTATGGAGAAATTTGCAGACTTTTCGAGGCTGGGGAATTAACAAAAAATCCTATTGGAAAATGTCCACAGGCATACAGGAAGGTCTTGGATGTTAGGCATCCCTTGTGAAAATATATACTTAAGTCATGCTAACCCTTATGTTATTTTGGAAGCAGTAATTTGTACTAAATCACTACTAATGTGTAATTAAAATAATATTAAGGCACACTTTATATATGCTGAGTATATATAATGTATTAATCAGTGCTAATGCAACACTTACAATATATTAAACGTGTACTTATATTACTCTTGAAATACAAGCCATGTGTTCTTCACATAATACATCATAGTATTAAAAAATCAAGTTATCACAACAGTATTTTTAGAAAAAAATAAGCACACTTTTAGTGTATTTTTGGTGTTCAGTTGGATTTATTTATAAATAATTTACATCGAAAATAATATGATTAGTATACTCAGCTTATATGAAATGTGGCTTAATATTATTTTCACTAGCGGTTGGTGAAAAATGTAGGTGGGGCTGTTTGAGCCATAATAGTCAGCTTCCACAACCATCTCAATATTATTTAACACAAACTGCGGGATAGCAGCTCTCTGTGGAAAAAGTCACTATTTAATTGCTATTAAAAAATCACCAGACTAATAGTTCATCAAAATTGTCATTAGTTGTATGCAAATGTGCAGAGACTCAGGTTCACAGACATTCAATAAAATGAGCACCAAAAAAAAAAACCATACTTGGTCTAATTATTAGCATTTCTAGAGACATGCATTACATGTAAATAATGTCAGATGTTAATGTCAGATTCTTTAACATCTGACATTATTTACATGTAATGCATTCCTAAAAGCACTGCATAAAGGGCTTAATTTATGGCCTCAGCAGTCAGTCAAATGATTTGAGGATGCTGATTGGCTAAATTTCTGTTGCTATATGTGTATTTTGTGTCAGCAGGTCAGTGACTGGCTAAATTTCTGTTGCTATGCACTTATCATGTGTCAGCGAGTAAGTGAATGGCTGCTGCTTCTCTGACTGGGCGATGTTTCCAGCACCCCAGAAGAGGGAGAGAATGAACCAAGAAGTTGATTTCTCCCCAATATATTTTATACATTATGTTATTGTGCATATTTAGCACATACATACTTAGAATACGTAGATAATGATTATTTACATTTTATATGAAAATGTACAAAAAAATTAAAATAATTTTCCACAAGGACGGCGACCCCTTCCACCCTCTAATAGCCAGCCGCCACTGATTCTTTTAATTACACTTTAATAGTAATTTAATGCAAATAACAAAGTTGGCATGACCAAGCATTACTTTTTACAAGATATCCTCAGCTATTAAATAAGCAGTACAATGTAGCTTTTCCACATTTTGAATAAAAAAACAAACAATCCAACCCAACTGAAATGTCACTAATAAAGGAGTGAAACAAAGATTTCAGAAAGAGAGGACTTGATGAAAACATGACCACACTCACAAAACCTAATAAAATCAGCCTCAAATGTTTCCACTTAGCAAGGCATGAGAGGAATTTTATTGCGGATTGCAAAATGGGGAGACAAAAGGAGGCTAAAAGCATAACAATATTAACACAGGGCTATCTCCAGTACTAATAGCAGAGTCTGTTTTGTGCCAGACCATGTACCAGTATCTGTGGGGGCCGCAGTCTCTCAGAGACAAAGAGGTTTCCTCCAGGCATTTAGACATTTCCACAGGTCTTGGATCAGGCCCAGCTTTGGCCAGCAAGGGGCCTCTATCTCACTGTGATCAGCAGGCAGTCAGCTCCAGGAAATCCACTCCCCCTCCCGCCCCCCTGCTTCCCTCCCTGACACCCCCCCATCGCCCACTATGTAAGTCTGCCTGAAGCCAAATATATCCTCATTCCTTCTCCTATATTGCTCACTACTCTGTTCTCTTCTGCTCTCCGACATCCAAATCCCATCTTCTCAGCTGAGGCTGAGGTGCGGTGAGTTACGGCCTGAGGAGCAGTGAGCAGCAGCAATCTGCTAATAAAGTCCAGACTGCAGCACTGAAACTGTTTTCACAGATACACTTCAGCCCCACTCACTATTGTCTTTGGATCCATGTTGAGCTGCTAGGCTGCTGAATGTCTCGATCACATTTCGCAGAGAGAAGAGAGCTCTTGGAGAAATGTGAAATCAATAGACTGCCAGCAGATAGGAGACACTTTGTCTTTTATTCTCAAGCATCCATTGGTTTAATTTCAAACCACATTCAGTATCTGCTGCGATCCAGCAAATCTTTTGTACTGTTGAATGGCTCAGCAAAATCACATGATAGGTTTTCAGTGAAAAGGAGCACAAGAGTCACAAGAGGCATAAAGTATCACCAGTCACTACTGAGATGCAGCAAAAGGGGAGATCCCTGATATACAGCTCAGCATACACGCAAGCTCAGCTATCCAACTCCTCTGTTGTGTTGTCTTCACTGGCTTCCTGAGCCGTTTGAGCTTCAAACATGGCTCAGCTTGACCAACCATCATTCAAGATGCATGGAAGACAAGCATCCTTTTTTTGTCCAGGTTCCTAAATGGTGGAATGAGAGCTTCTCCCGGGGGTCCAAATGGCAGAGTTGAGTGCTGTGCTGCATTGCTGGTAGGTAGGGGACAGGACTTGTGAATGTAAGGTCGCTAGTGAGCCCTGGTACCTGTGAGCAAGACATCCAACCCTCAACTGCTCCGCTGGTGCCCTTGAGTAAGACACCGAAGCCTAAACTGCTCATCCAGCATCTTTGACGAAAGCACCTAACCCTCAACTCCCTTGGCACCCTTGAGCAAAGACGTAACCCTACTACTCACCTGGTGTCCATGATCAAGGCACTTAAACCCAGAACTGCACCCCAGTGCCTTTAAACAAGACACCTATCAATCAATCAATCAAATTTTATTTATAAAGCGCTTTTTACAACTGATGTCACAAAGCAGCTTTACAGGCTTAGTAATAATAAACATCAAATCATTAATCCCTAATCCCCGGTGAGCAAACCAACGGCGACAGTGGCAAGGAAAAACTCCCTCAGAGCTGGAGGAAGAAACCTTGGGAGGAACCAGACTCACATGGGGGACCGATACTCCTCTGGTCTGCTAATTCTAAGTGTGTAATGAATCATAATCATATGATCTTGTTGTAATGTTCAGGTGAGCTGATATGGTGATAGTAGTGGGACAGGAATGATGATAGTGGGTGCAATGATAATGGCCAGAAAGTCCATTTGAACTCCAATGTGGGCAGTAGAGTAGGGTATCTGGAGCAGGCCACAGTAGCTGGTTGTTGGTGGGCATCTGATCCAGGGAAGCATCATGGAGAGAATAGTAATCAGCCTTCCATTAACCTTGGACCGGACCAGTGGGCAATCACTCACTCGCAAAGAGACAAAAAATTGAATTAGTTCGGTTTGGATTTATAGAGCACAAGGATTATGAGACATATCAGAGTGTGGCTATTGACTCCAGCAGAACTATCTAAAACAGCCTACCTGAAAGGAGAGAGCCAGAAGGTAAACAGGCATGGGAGCTCCCCGAGACACTGGCATCTCTCTGCTCACTGTCAACAAACCTGAGTGAACACGTGAGCAGCGGTATGACAGCCCCAGCATCTCAGTCCACTATAAATCCCTACGTCAGTGCACCCCTGGACCTACAACCTTTCTATAATGTAAAGTATTAATTACCAAAAGCTAAACTAAACAGATATGTTTTCAGCCTAGTCTTAAAGGTTGAGACTGTGACTGAGTCCCGAACATTGTCTGGGAGGTTATTCCAAAGATGAGGGGCCATATAAGAGAAGGCTCTTCCCCCTGCTGATGACTCTGAATTCTGGGAACTATCAAGAAGCCAGCACCCTGTGATCTAAGTAAACGAGATGGTGCATAATAGGAAATAAGGGCTTGTAAATACTCAGGGGCAAGACCATGTAGCGCTTTATACGTCAATAAAAGAATTTTATATTCGATTCGGTATTTAACTGGAAGCCAGTGTAGTGCTGATAAAACTGGGCTAATATGGTCAAATTTTCTGGTTTTAGTAAGAACACTGGCTGCTGCATTTTGAACTAATTGATGTTTAACACCTAACCAACAACTTCTCCAGCACCCTTGAGCAAGGCACCCAACCCCCAACTGCTCCCACAGCATGAATAGGGCTCCAGGAAAGTGTGTGAATGTTTCACTGCATAGATGGTCCAATTGCTATGTGCAATCACTTTTGTCATCGAGTCACTTTGTGCAAATGAAAACTGAAGACTTCATCTCTTTCACGGATACTCAAATCAGCACATAAAGGTTTTTGATTTTACACGTCTCACTTAGTTTGACGTTCAAGCAATGTTGAGCATTGTGGGCCATGAGTGGTTCAGCAGGCCAAGATGCTGACACTATGACCAGAGGATAGCGAGTTCGAATCCCGGTTATGTTTGCCATCAACAGCCGAGGCCCAAGAGAGCAAAAATTGTCCGTGCTCTCTCTGGGTGGGAAGATTCCGTTCTCTCTCCCTTTCATGTTGCAATGTCAGCTGGTTCAACTGTCTGCTGATTGGTCCATTCAGAGCTGGAAATCCTGCGCTTTCCTCCGAGTGTGTTGGCTCCCCAGTGACGGTGTATCAGCAGTAGTTCAAAAAGAGGTGGTGGCTGCAAAATGATGGGGAGAGTCCTAACAGAGGGGCTGGGCTAATTGGCTACTACAACATTGGGAAAGGGATAAGATTGGCCAAAAAAAAAAAAAAAAATTTGAGCATTGTGTATCTAGGTATCCTTACTGATTTTTACATTTAACAACATCTTTCAGTTAACAGCAAAATCGCTCCAGATAAGGGCCCCTGTTAAATGCATTAAATGTATATCAGCAGGCTTTGGCGCAGCAGAGGCTGAACATGGTTTTGGCCCTGAGCTCTCACAGCAGTGAAGGAGGACTGAGATTGAATGCCTTCTGCTATGTTCTGTACTGAAGGTCTGGTTGGGTTTCTGCCTCCCTTTAAAGGCCCACAGCAGTTGCTGCGGTAACAGGCTTACAGGCCTCTTCTTTTTTTTGGGGGCCTTCCCTATAATTGAGTCTTGCGTTTTCGTCCTGGATTCCACAGCATGCACAAAGCACTGATTATTCCTCGGCAGTGCAGTGAAGGGGGGGGGGAGAGAAGAAAGACAGCGTGAATGAATGCCATAAGCCGCTCTCATGAAGCCCAATGGTCATTCAGTCACCGTCCCAGCAGTTGGAGCCTCTCCTCATGTAGCTTTGCTTTGACGACTTTCACAACAGCAAACCAACCAAATTCTATTAAGCAGTAGGTGGTGAGAAACATTTACACCAATGTTAACCAGGTTCGCCTGTGGAATCACTCCGAATTATATTCAATAAAAGAATAAACTCAGTATTAGGAACTTTGATTTAAATACTCAAGTTTTCACTTATTTTACCAGGAAACGTGCAGTGCAAGATGTTATTTTAAATATTATCAGGTCTTTTGAACATCACATGACCTCCAGAAGGAGAATTTGAAGCTTCCTATACCAAAAGGCAGCTGAGAACATCACTTGTCCATCCATCACTTCAGACAACTAGAGAATGATTATTGCTTATTTACACACATTCATCAGCATATTGACAGCACAGCTGGAGAGTAAAGTCTGGCATCCTTAATTTAATACTCTGGTCTGTTGGATGTTCTAGATCGTACTGTGGATATTGGCTAAACCATCCCCCCAGTTGTTTATTGGCTCAGATCTGCTGAGCTGTACGTACAGCATTTCATTACTCTGACTCGATTGAAAGATCAGGGAGAACCACAGCACAGAAAGAACACTTCTACCCAAGAATGCATAAACATACACAAGCCAAAATGCTAACTTTTCAATAATTCACTTTAAACCCCAAACTGTCGGGGTATGATGTATGTATAAGAGCAAGATGCAATTTTCTCTCCAATGACTTTTTTTTAAGTAGTTTCTCTACTTTAGATTCTGGTTTTCCACTCAAAGAGGTTATATAACTGTTTCCAGAAACCATGGGCCACGGGCTCAAGGGCCAGCTTCCAACCGCCCTCTAACGTCCTCTGAGGGTAGCCTCAAAAACACAAGATTTATGACTCTACCATACTGCTTTAAAACAGCCTGAATGCACATTTAAACCTCTGCATCATTCCGATTCGTCTTCATGAAATATAGAAGAAATCTGTGCCAGCTAATGAAATCAACTCCTTCAAGAAGTCATACTTCAGCATTACCAGGCAACCACTTTAACTCACTGACTAGAGAAACCAATATTTAATTCCTATCAATATCAATTACAGTTTCATAGAGATACTTTGAGAACTAAGGCATTAAATGCTTTATTTGTAACATACAATTTATTCATAAAAAGAACCATATGACAGAACAGTTTATATGAGAAAAATGGCAATAAATACAGTGGGAGAAAAATTTATATGAACATTTCAAAGAATGGCACAAATAAAATTATTTGATAAAAGCAGGAAACTAAAAGGGCTTTTTGGTCATCCAGTCTAATGAAGTAACTCTTTAAAAGCACCAAAGCCTTGCTATTTCAGAGTTAGAAAAAAGCAAGCTTCCAGTGATGTAAAAAAGCAAACGGAATGACTAAAAAAGGGTTTTGGCCCATTTTTCTGCCCACTCTTACCTCGACACACCTTTAATATAATCCTCAGTCCTTTCAGGCTGCAGAAGAGCACAGTTTGGCTTGTGAACCTGAAGACTTGTAAAACAGATTCACTCCGAGATGCATGGAAATCGATCACTAAAGTCATATTGAGCAAACGCTGCATAGTAAAATGGGAAATCTTTTCTTCACAGTTCTCCATACTTCATAAAAAAAAACACCACATTTCAAAAGGATTTAAAAGGAATGTTCTGAATCTTAGATAGCAGGTTTTAGATATCTTGCCATTCTATGTGTATCTATGACCGACTTAAAACACTGCCACTCAAAAAAACAAAAAACAAAAACGAGCTGTAAAAGGGAGGGGGATAAGCGCAAGGAAGTAACACTCTTTCTCTTATCCCTCAATACAAAAGGAAGACTAGCGAGGATAGCAAAAGACTTGCTCTGTTGATATATATTGCATTAATACTGCTTCGACTAACAATCAGCTCTCCCTAGTAGTCGATGCCCTGGTCATTGTAGTGGCCACTGTATTCATCATGGTAGCTACCCTGGTACTCCTCTTCCTGGTACTCTGCTTGATAGTCACTGTCGCTGATCTCTGAGCCATTCGTGCCTGTGCCCTGGCTGCCATTGGCATGGATGATTGGATCTGTAGGAGTGGCGCAGTACTTCGGATCATAGACCTGTCTGCCCAACCCGTACACACTCATGCCCTTCTGAGAGGCGACTTTGTTGGTGCCCATCTGCAGAGAGATGGTGGAGTTGTCCATTGGTTGCACTGCAACCTTCTGGTCAAAGATGTCTCTCCTGGTGCCTGGGGCAGACATGCCAGCCTAGAGAGAAGATGGGTACAATTATTTGATATGATAATGTTCCAAGAAAACTAAAAGTAAAAAGCATCTAAAATTAGTAATTAATGTTAAATTCAGACATCCCGTTTCATTGTACAAATCCTCATTAGCATAAGCTAATCTTAAACACTTAAAGTGTTTAACTTAATTCTACTGTTTAGCAGACTTACCTGACTGGCTCCTTTATTAGTACCCATTTGGAGGCTGATGGTGGTCTGGTCATAAGGTTTATCCGTTTGCGTTTTTGGGTCATACAGATGTCTCCGGGTGCCATAAGCAGTCATACCAGCTTGGCTTGCACATTTGTTAGTTCCCATCTGAAAACATCAGCTCATAATTACTTTGCACACTGGCATGCAACATGACATACAATCAGTCTATTTAGAAACACTCTTTGGAAGGTGCATGTCTAACCTGAAGTCCAATAACACACTGGCCAGCTTTCATCTTCTCATCATCAAAGTGCCTTTCCTGCTTATCTGCATATTTCACTCCAATGTCAACCTTTGTGTCCATGCCTTTGGTTTTGGCCTACAGAATGATTAAAACACTTTTAATGACAAAAAAAAAGAAATCTGAGAGGTCCATGTTTAGGTTTCCTGTACATAACAGATGTTCAGAACATACCATACTGGCTAAGGCAAGGAGTGTGGTCTGGACTTGAGTCATGTTCCCATTTTCAAAGAGGTCATTGGCTTCAAAGATGTCATTGGGCTTCAAGCCATAGTTTAAAATGGCTTTGATGAAATTCCCAAGGTTCTCCAGCTAAGGGAGGGAAACACAGCAACAGTAAAAGCAGTTTTTCAGTAACTCCCATAAAGATGTAATAACCAGATAAAACACATGGTGTCGGAGAATGAGGTAAAGACTTGATGAATGGGTCCATATATTTCTATAAGTGTACAACAGCTAAGTAGGCAAGGGTTCTTAAAGCCCTGGACGGCACCATTTCTGGATTCATAGTTCTGCTTTCTAGCAGTCGGCCTCTCAATTGTATACGTATGCACGTACGTCACCATCCAAATGAAGCATTGTATCTCAAAAATTAACATTTTAGTTCAAGCCATTTTCTTGCATTTCTATTTGTCCACCGATTGTGAAATTACCACACAATTGTCTTACTGGCATGAAAAAAAAAAAAAAACCTTGCATCTCCATTTTTGATTTTTGTTTAGACAGCAGTGAAACAAATACCTGCATGCAGATATTCAACTGCAATTAAATAATAAAGCATATGCTAAACTCAGGATAAATCAAACATTTCTCAGAATGGTCTAGTACCTTTTAAAATTGCATTTCTATATGCCTCAACCAAAATGATAAATTAATGCATGCGTGTTGTAAAAACATTTGACAGGCCTTTCTAAGAGAATTCAACACAGGATTATAACTAGGGGGAGAAAATTTCTCTACCTTATGCCAGTTCAACTGTGAGTGGTTGATTTTCTTAATTGAACCTGGTTGCAGCTTGTTTATTAACCTAAAATGAAAAAAGCAGAAAGACCAAATCTTATTAGAACATTTTGAGCACATTCAAATACTAACAGCTTTATACAGAAATATTACATAATCCTAATCTGAAATGTCCTTTAATTTTAAATACAGAGGACACTGCAGCATGAATGACTGACCAATCAATCTCTGTCAGCCATGCAAGCCGAGTCAGCATCCTCACCACACAACACACTATGGGTGGATAACGGTGCTGAGCAGGAAGGCACGGTCACAGTTTCAGCTGTGCTGCAGTCCCCTGGGGCATTATATGACACCAAGTGCACTGGAATCACAAGGCACATGCACACATCCACAGACAGAACAGTTACATACTCGCACAAAATGACGCCATCCTTCAAACCCTTCTGAAAGTTGTCTCCAATGGGCATCCCCGTCACCTCCTCAATCCAGAAGCGCAGCTCCTCTTCTTTTTGAAGATCATATTTCTGTGCAATCTAAATGTAAAGATGGAAAAACATCAATGTTACATACAACAGACATTAATGGTTACCAAAAGGTTGGTTATATGATTTTTAAAAAGGCTTTTTTTATTTAAATAAAGAACATCTAATTTTATAAAAATTAACTATATATCTAGACAAATTTACACAATTCAGATCCAGCACAACAATTAGTGTATTATAACTGCATAAACTGAAGAGAAACAAATTGGATGTTGTTATCAAGTTGAATTTCTCACATTTTATTTTTGCAGATGCTGAATGAAAAACAAACAATCACCAATGTTTTCCCCCTTAAAAGTTAAATGGTGAACTTTGTCTTTACTTAAATGACAAAGAATTTTAATGATCAGTCTGTACTGGGATGTTTAGTTTTTATGCATTTGTATAAACACTACTTTGTATTATCTAGTTTTATTGTAATCTTTGATTTTTGCAATGTCAGTTCTGCCACGTAATAATTATTTTTAAAAAATGATCACAAGATGACAGAGCCAAGACACGATTCCAACATTCACCCACAGCTTGCAGACAGTGATCGCATAGTTACATTTTATTCTGCATCCTCAGCCACACTATGTTCAACCATGTCAAATCACATCCACTGATCAGGAACAGATGCTGCAGTTACTCAACAGGACACAGATGCGTTTGAGAAACATTACCAAGAACAAAAACGCTCATCTATTCAGAAAGCTCACCATTTATTTCTAGAGGTAAATTTCAGGTCATATGTTTAATTATGTCACATTCAGCTAAAAGGTAAACGCTTCATGTGGCCTGATTGTGTGTTATGGGTCCTATGTTAGCCTCCAAGTCATGTGATGTAGCAGATACAGGGTTACACAAACAACAGAATGGAAATTCCTAATGTGAACCAGAGCACAAACTTTCTAGCTGGTAGGTTCTCTTTTAGCTGTAATCACTAAACCGCATGATTCACCTGCATATGAGACACTGGATCTTACCATCAAATGCCACAATGAGCAATTCTAAAAGCCATATAATGGTCTATATGCAGACAAACCTCAATACTTGAGCTCCAGCAGTGCTATATTGTGTAAACATTTTATGAACAGGCCAATGGAAAGGGTCCACCACTGCAAAATATTACATTAACACTTGTGTCATATTGGTTTCACAGGATTAGTTTATTTTAAACTGTTTATAAAACAAAACCCAACTTTTCTCCCCAGCACCACAGAACCCTTACTAAATCAAGTGCCAGCCAGTCTAAAGACAAAACCCAGGAAATTACATTTATCTCCGGTGTGCAATTTCAAGGACAGCTGTCAGAGTCAGCTCCTCCAGTGACAAAGCTGATACAGCTATCAGGCCTCAGATCAGATCCTATGGGGGTTGAAGCATTACAGACTGGGCCAGATTCCTGGGAGTAAAGCAGACGAGCTGAAACCCCCTCCACCCTGGAGCTGTTCCCCACAGCCAAAACACGATAAGCAGGAGCCTTCATTAAATATGGAGCGCTCCACATGGCCTTCAGCACTCTGCCTGCTGTCACCAGCCTCATTCCCACCCAGCTCTTACCAACCGACATTTATTTACAAAGACACCAAGCATATCTATACATGCCGGGGTCTGTGATTAAATCAACAGATACTGTGCACACAATGCAATCGAGACTTTCAGTGTAAATATGGATGCTGGGTGTAAAGCAAATTCTAGTCCAAAAGAACGTATAAAAATAATTAATGGCAATTGAGCCATGACTACTACTGGAAGTGAGTTTACTACTGAACTCCCCATCTGATAACAGGGAAAAAAAAAAAAAGAGAGAAAACATCTGGCCTCCACATCATTGTTTGGTTTCTCTTTTCAGTCACACATGACTTATTCCCATCAGTGTACATATTAGTCTTTTGCCTCCACATTAACTGCTTGGCTGACACTGAACCTGGACATGAAGACAGAGAGCAACTTCAAGGAATGCAAAACATCAGCCCTCAAGTGCTTCTAAAAACTGATGGGTAGCAACATCTTGCAACCAAAAGCCTTCAGGCCTCCGTAATGGTAATTTTTCCTTTTTTCAGTGGAGAGCAGGACAGTTTTGGCTGGGGTACAGTGAATCACTGGCCCCATGCAAAAGCCTGGCAGCTGGAATGTGAGGCCCAGTCACCAGGAAAAAACGCACTGTAGGGCACCATCACTCCCTCTGTGCAATTTGAGGTCAGTCAAGAAGGCTTTTCTCACATAATGACAGACAAAAGGGCAAACCTTATAAAGTCTCTCATTTTCGAAAGGGCAAATATGAAGTTGCGCAACTCAAGGTTCAAAAGATCAGCTGTTTTTTTGTGCGATACAAAAAGGTTAACATGGTTTTTGGCTCTCTCGCACAATTACAGGCCATATGCAGAGCCAATTGATTTAGAAATTAATCGGTGAAGAGAGAGAAAGCAGCAGAGAACAGAGACGCTCCTCTCTGCGGCAGCGGCAAAGATTACAGGGCAGATTTCTCTCTTCTCTCTCCACTTCTTCCAGCAGTTGTCCTCTAGGAAGACTGCCAAAGATTGGGAAAAAAAAAAATGGAGTCCAGCTCTCCTTTTCTTGATGGAGCTATTAAAGTTACTGAAGAAAAATCTGGCTCAATCCTACAGAAATCAAATCTCTGCTCACTTTCCTCATTCAAAATCAAAAACTGGATGAAAATCTACACAAAAATGGTTTGGGAGAGCAGGATCTCTACAGAATTATCAGCTCAATGAACAGACCCTGCAAGATCAATACTACATGCTCAGTGTGCCAAGAACTCACCTTTTACTTCTCAGGGCTAAAATATACTACGAAGAGGTAATAAATACATATTTCTTGAATTCTATCCTTTTGAAGTGAACGTGTATGCAGATCCATATTATACATTTATATAAATCCCTGATGGAAACTGTGACTAAAAATCCTCTACAAGTATCCCAGTTGGTATTCATTAATATTTAACCACCCGTTAGCAAACGAAATGCTCAACAGAGCATGTAAAACGAGAGATTGGCCGTACCCTGTATGTGAGGTCAACTGGAATCATTTACACAAGACCTGAGCATGAATAGAAATCAAATACAGAATGTGACCAGCTGTCAGTGAATAAATAGTGAAAACAAAAAGCAGAAAAAGTGTTTGGGCACTTAAACAGCTACATGTGAAAAACAGACTCAAGATAACATTGTATACCTGGCCTTCAAAAAGGTGGTGTCTTAAAAGTTCAGCAAAAGGCAGGGCTACTTCCAGAGCCTTGCAGGGGATATAGGAGATGAAAACAGCACAACAATGGCCACAGGAAACTCACTTTCCTGTCCTTCCCAAAATGGCAATACAGGGTTAACAGCTGCAGCCCTCTGAACTTAACCAGGAAAATATTGCTGGTCAGCACATTGCAGGGAATGCAGCAATGCGGCCATGTTGCCCTGTCGGCATGAGCAGTGTGTCAAAGGGTTATACCAAAGCCCTGCTTGGAATGTGGCATTAGAAAGAAATGGACTACTGCCACCAGATTACCCAGGTGTGGTTACACTAAAACCACACAGCCATTCAACTTGAATCTGGCCAAGTACTCTGCGCCACAGTCTCAAGAGGAACATGCCTATAAAGTCGAAAAGTGAACGATATGAATGCCAAGAATAAACATTACCACAATGAGAAAGTGAAATTTCCCAAGCCTAAGAAAACCAAGGTACCTCAATTCAAACATACAGTGTCTGCTGGTGGGCCGTGTCTCTGGAATGTACTTTTGACAACTTAATCAGCATTCAGTCTACTGCATTTCACTGTTCAAATGATCATACCAGCAACAAAAAGCACTTACAGCAAGATTGAATTCTGTATTCTCCTAAAACTTGATTTTAGACAGCCAGTGGAATGCTGTTGACTGCTGTCCCAACATTCCACCCAGCAAAAGCAAACATTAGCACAAACCAGAGCCAAAGGAGGCCCCCCCAAAGTGCACAGAGATCTAATGACTGAGGAATAAGGATGAAGACTTTACAAAATTGAAGCATTAACTTGTCCCTTACTTAAATCTGCCAGATTAAAGTCAGTAGTGCACTTGTTGTGTTAAGCAATAAATAGGATACGATGTGTGCAATAGGTCTAGTGAGGCATTCTATAATCTGAGGTGGCAGAGGATCATTATGCAAAACACCTCACCTCCCCCCTCTCAGAAGTCAGAAATATCACAATACTGAGACGAATATGATTAACTGATTACCGAGCAATGCTCAGGCTGAAGAGCACCACTTAAAAGCTTTGTAAATACTACACCTGACTTGGACGTGAAACACTTTTAGCTTCATCTACTTTCTATATTTCAAAGAGTCAGAAAACAGAACATGCAGCCAACAAGTGCTCAGCTTTCAACAAAGCAAGCTGTGGCTGAAACTAGACAAACAAGACCAACAAGTCCCTGAAAGCTCCTGACCTATAAAGAAAGGTCTGAAACAAAACTCTCCTGAGAAGTGTGTTCTCTTCCTCACTGCTAATGAATCCAACTCTAACCAAGTCTTTACAAACAAAGCTTTCCCTTTAAAAAAATGTCACAAAAGATACAATCTGATAAAGTGAAGCATTACACTATTCAACCGCGGCCCTAATAAGGATTAAGCGGGTGTGATAATGAATGAATGAATGAATTACACTATTCAGTTTCACGGCTTTGTCTGAGTTTTTCAAAACGTACAACATAAAATATCACTACAGAAGCCTTCTAGATGTCTACAGCTGTGTAGCAGTACAAAGAGATACAGAAAATATTCTTACAATTAACTCAAATTTCTTCTTTTTTTTCCCCTTTAATTTTAAGCCGACTTCAATTACGTTTGACCATTAGATTATTAACAGCAGTTTATAGCATTTTACCCTCTTAAAACGGTGAAAAAAAGTTTTGGTTTTCTTCTCAGGATTATGTAACACTAAAGTGCACTAGAAGGCAGAGCTTGGCAGCAAACCTTGGACCACATGGTTCAGACACCCCAGGGCACATGAGGTAAACCAGTGGAGCCACAGTTTTCACAAAGACTCTCCAGAACAAAAATAAAATCACCACACATCAACAACATCTTTTAAGAAAGTATCTGATCAACTTTAATGAAGAAACGTTTGTTAGCGTTGGTCTCATGTGCTCCAATGTCTACAGCAGTCTTTCGTCAATGGAGCCATGAACCTCTGGACTTCAGCAAACGTCACCTCTCAGGAATTTTAAGAATTCCTGTGCTTAAAATACCAAGGACTTTTTTTAGGAAGCTACTGGAACAATGCCTGAAAAATATTGTGAATGGATAAGATACTCGTGAAAATGACAATCAAACTTGATCAATGACTTGCATAGAAATCTCCATGGTAGAACAAGGTACTTATCTGCTGAAGTCACTGGACTAATGTTTCAAAGATTTAAAAACAATCTAACTTAATATCCAACTTACTCCAGATGTCAGACATCAGTCTGGAGCCAAGTTTAATTTAGACCTAGAACTGCACTGGTAACCGACTAGAAGTCAAATGTTACACGAAGAGCTCAGTCACTTCTGTAAAAACCAAGAAGTGGCTTTCCAGTTAAAAAAACATTCACCAAAACTTCTCAAACCTCACCCAGGCCTTTATTAAAAGGTTGTTAATTTGGTTTATGACATTTAATAACTTGCATCAAGTCAAAATAAGAAAACTTAACTGCAATGTGACTATTGTGCAAACTTATTTAACACACGGATGCAGTTTGAGCATTTTGGAAATGATTCAGCTATTTGGGTGATTTTTTTTGTTCTAGTGTTTATTTTGCAGCTTTGGCTTTTTAGCTCCAGTTCTAAAGTTAAGCTACATTTGGAATCCAGACACGTCTTGGCTCACTGACTACATCTGGAGTGGAAACTACAAGTGGAAATAAGATTTTTTGCCAGACTGGTCAAAATTATTCTCTAAAACCAAACATTACAGACTGGTTGTATTCCATCTTCCATTTTGGACCAAGAGAATCATATCTTATAGTGTCCAGCACAGAGAGGCTGAACAACAACACGCCAAAAATGCATTTTACCCCAAATTGGCTTTACAACAAACCCCAGTTTGTGCATTTCCTGTCATTCAGAGAACAATGAAGACCACTGATCAACCTCTACCATGATTCTACACAGGGACACTCGTAAAGTTAACATGAGGTTAATATGTATATAACTCAGCAGAGGATTGTAAGAAGTTACATTTACTCATATCCATCCATCCATCTGGATTGTATGAAGGATGGAATGAAACATAACTGGACATCTTGAAGTTACAAAATTTACTAGAATCTCTCATCCTGGTACTTTTACTCCAGATATTTTTGGAAATGCAGCTATTTTTACTTCTACATAAATAGTAACAGTATTTCTATTAGAATTTATATTTGAGCATGGGTTTACACTAGTCTAGCAGTCATGAGTTTACACAATGTGAAGCTGAACATGTGCTGAATGCCTGATGTGCAGCAGCTCTTCTCTCGCACTGCTGAGGATGTTGGGCGGGGCAGAGCTAATGGCTCCGCCCATGGCCACGGACAATGAGCTAAAATGTACGAGGCTTTGGGTGGTGGTTCTTCCATTCATCCATAAATGTTACAAAGACTTTAATAAACGACCAAGGCACAAATATGTAATGACAGATTTGGGACACATGATACACTTGGAGACTAAAACTAGCAATGAAAACAAAATATAATATCAGACACGGGAGCTTTGCCTTGAAAATGAACTCAAGCCTCTAAAATCTTCGATTAAAAACGCCGGATTGTGTTTTTCTACAAGCCAGTACTGAGCAGAGTAGTGAATTCATGTAATGTTCCCTCAGTTTAAAAGTTAAACCTCGTCTCCTGAGGAGTAAAAGTGTAAACATTTACAAACAGTGTCCAAATGTTGTGAAGTATCCATTAGTCTCCAACAAAGGTGAATTTTAGCTGCGTGAAGTGAGGAAAGAGACATTTCTAAAGCATTGCCAGCACATTAAAGTCACAAATATTACTTAAGCAGAAGAAACTGGTGCTTTTTTCCCTGCTAGACTTGATTAATTTCGCTGTAAACCCGCCTTACCTTGCTTTTAACTTCAGCTGATAATCCGTAGGCTGGTCCCTTGTTGAACTGAGTCATGATTCTGTCGCTGTAAAGTTTCTTTGTGTCAGTCTATCTGGAAACAAAGTCTAAAATCACTATTTTAAACAAGCTCTTTTTAACCACAGTGGAGGTAAAAGGGAAAGTCACTTCTGCTCAGTCCAAACGCATTAAATCCTCGTTGCCCTGCTCCGGCTTCGTCCTGCTCACTCCCAAACTTCTCGCTTCAGTAGCAGATTTTTTGGAGAGAGGGAAAAAATAGTCGCGAGACGATTGACGGCGTTTTTTGAGCCAATCATAGCGTCCTGATTTGCATATGCCGCCTGGCTATTGTTACAGATCTAAACGCGTATTAGAATAATTAGAATCTTAAGAAAGAATATTTTCTAAAATGCGTGTTTTTCTTGACTTAATTCTTAAGAAAATAGTTCATACAGACTGTAATTCTTCAAAAAATCTCTTAAGAATTATCTTATTTTTTTCCTTAAGAATAATTCCAAGAGTTAGTATTTTTAAAAGCATGTTCTTAAATGTTTTCTTGATCTTATGAAATCACACTCACAAGCTTTTGTGTACAGCTGACAATATTTTAAGGATGAGTTTCAAATAATCAGGCAGGTATAAAAACCAAAAAGTAAAAAAAACGTAATTTTTACCTCAAATAGACAACTAACACACATCTGAAGAAAATGATGAAATATGTTGTGTAGTTTGTATCTCCCAGGACACATCACCTTAATTAGGTATTAAAAGGTCAAAATTACAAAGGTGTTTTGTAAACAATTAATGCAAATATAAATGTTGTATTCCTCCCTTTATTTATGAACATGCCAAGCATATTTATTTATTTGTCTTAAAACATAGAAAATCCATTCAAAACAAAGGAGTGAAGAGTTTTGTATCAAAGTTACTAAAAACAAACAGAAATTTTATAAATGGCAGCATAATAAAGTGAAAATATTTTTGTCCACAACAGGATGTCAAAGATAATGCATCTGGTGATGAACATTACCTGTTTAAAGGTTAAGAAAGAAAATCTTCTAAAATGTTTTTCTTGACTTAATTCTTAAGAAAAAAGTTCATATAAATTGTTATTGTAAATGTCTCAAGAATTCTTATTTCTTTTTTATCTTCAGTGTGTTTGGTAGCCAATTAAATCGCCCATTCATCGACTCTCCCCATCACTTGTAATGTCTCCGACTTTAGGAGGGTGCAGACTAACACAGGCCTCCTCCTATGCATGTGAAGACAAGCTCCGCCTATTTTCAAACTGCTGCCAACACGCTTGGAGGTAATATGGCATATGTACATATATACATTCTAATTTAATCTCATTGTGCTATGCTGATGACAGCTGTATGGACTGCTTTTCCCTTACCCACACCTCTCATATTCGAGTTTAAGTACTTTATTTTAGGTCCCAAAAAAGAGAAGAATAGTGCCTTATACTTCAGTTCCTATGATGATAGATGGTGGAAGTCAAAGGAATTTCCCATGAGGGTTTTTTTTTTAAATCTGATATTGTTTTCTCTTTCTCAAGCTGTTTTCTAGTATCACTTCTGGTTCTAAAGAGACATAATTTCACTGAAACAAGAAACTATTTCACTAAACTGAAATAACAACTGAGGACAGTTGAGATTAATATACTCACCTCTGACCACTGTTTCCTTTGAATATACTCTCACTGGCCAATTAGGAACACATTCTTTGTAGCTCCACTGACCATATAGCTGATCTTTGTAGTTCTACGATTACAGACTGTAGTCCATCTGTTTCTCTGTATACTTTGTTCACCCTGTTCTTCAATGATCAGGGCCACCATAGATCATTCTTAGCACTGCAGTGACACTGATGTGGTGGTGTTGTGTTAGTGTGTGTTGTGCTGGTACGAGTGGATCAGACACAGGAGAATCTGATGTTTTTAAACACTTCAGTGTCACTGGAGTGACACAGTGCACCAACCAAAACTATTCAGCCAACAGCATCCTGTGGACACCAGAAAAGGACTAGAGGACAAAAACAAACTGCAGCAACAGATGAGCTGCTGTCTCTAACTTTACATGTCCAAGGTGGACCATGAGTGTGTTAAATAAAGTGGAGAGCAGCTCTGCTGTTTCTGTCCACTCGTACCAACACACTAGCACACCACCACGTCAGTGTCACCGCACTGCTGAGAATGATCCACCTCACTGCTCTGTGGGGGTCCTGACCATTGTAGAACAAGGTGAAAGAAGGCTAACAGTGCATATACAGAAACAGATGGACTACAGTCTGTAAGTGTAGAACTCAAAGTGCACCTGTATGCTGAGTGGAGCTGATAAAATGGATAGTGAGTGTAGATACAAAGTATGTGTACATAATGAAGTGTCCTGTGAGTATATGTGCCTGTGTTTACTTATTGATTCATCACTTATCTTAAAGGGAGCCTCATTTCACATAGCATTTCTTGTTTTGGGCTGTAAAATCACTACAGGCATCATTCACAAAAATGCAATTTATTACTGGATCCAGTCAAATGCAAGCAGAACCTCCAAATGTGCCAATGCAGTACAGGTGCTGAAGCTATTTATATAGGATAGCTATAGCGTGATTAAACAGGAATCTAATATTGAATAATGTTTGGAATAATAAGTAACGGTTTAAACAATCAGTCTCACAAACACACTGAGCATTAACACTTTGACCTTCCAATGTTGTATTGAGAAAATGAAAAGAAAGACACTTCAATACAAAGTGTCTTTTGTTAGCTAACATGCACATCTGTTTCCACTTTGCTTTCTAAATAGAGGGACAGTGTTTGAGAAAGTGCAACGTGCTCATCTTGATTTGTTCTACAATCATGAAGATCTGGAATTATTACCTTTTATTGAGAGATTAATGCTGGCACATTTCATAGGGTCTTGAAGTGTGTATGCAGCCTACAACAAGAATTATGGCCAATCTTTACCAAGAGACATTGTCTGAACCAATGAACACACTGTCGGGGTAACCCAAAGTAAAATACAGTAATATTAATACCTTTCCCTGTAACAACATAGTCTTGCAAACACATTATAGTTAGTGACTTCACAGGACTTTCATGCAATGCATTAAAACAAATCTGTGCATATACATATCTTGAATACATGTGTGAAGCCTGCAACAGCTGGCTGCATGATTTGGATGGTGAATATGAGATGTACAATGTGAACGCAGACAATTTCCACTGCTGTAAACTCCTCAAGCAAACTGTTAAAGCATTTATTAATGATAATATAAAACTTATGATAAAAGAAATCACATATTGACACAGTCCAACCTCCCCTAAACAGGTCAGACTTGATTTTTGTGAATAAACAACTTCATCTTTACATCAAAAGACTTTATTTTGAGTGGACTGTTTGTTGATTCTGGGTATTTGTACAGCATCAGTTGCTCATTTTAGTCAAGCAGACCTGATTATGGTGCATTCAGAGAAATTGTGGTTACTTTAAGACTTTTTTTGTACTTTAATACAGATTTGTTTTGGTTTTATAGAGTCAAACAGAAGAGTGATTACTTGTGCCAAGAACTATAAAGTAATATTGTTACACATGTAAAGAAGTAATTAGTAATTTGTAATGGATTACTTTTTTCTGTACCAACCTCAACTATGGTGATCATGCAATATAATTTGGGCTGTTGTAAGGCAACATATTGTAAGATTTTCTGAGTAAGCATAGCAGCGGAGGGGATGAGGAGTTGAGGACACATTAATTCATGTACAGAGAAGACCATCCATTCTTCCTTCCATCCATTATCTTCCACTTACTCTCGATCAGGTTTGTAGCAAGTCCCCTACCTTTCACCGGGCTGAGGGCAGGGCATCAGATCATCTGAGCTAAACTCAAAACAGGGCTCCACTCTTTATCATGAAGCTCTATTCAAAAGTATTCAGTACATGTGTGTACTAAATGAGCTTGTAACTTAGTGGGTAGACAGTATAAGCCTGATCTCTTTCACATCACTCACATACCAGACAATTTTAAATCAGTCTGAGTTGGATCTCTTCACGGTAGGTGTTGGAGGTCTGCCATACCAGCAGTCTGGGCCTCCTCATCCTACTGCTGCTGACTTAATCACTGTAGCCAGCTGCCAATAACAACAGTCAACCTTCATTAAGATGCTGCAGGACCAATGGCCAAGCATGCAGTACCAGAAGTGGATAAAGTAGGCTAATCCCATAGTGAAATTATATTTGCTTCACTGAAACTCAAGTAGAAGTAGCATAGCAAAAACAACCTAAAGTAGATGTAAAAAAGGTTAAACAAGACCAGGTTAAAACACATCTTGAAAATTGAGTTCCCTAAAGAATGTCCTGCATTTTAAAATCAAAACAGGCTACAGCTCAAAGTCGAAACAGCAAAAGATGATCAAAAACAGGTTTAGAAAAGGTTTTGAACGTCTGAGTAAAAAAGTGCATAATTCTTCCCAATCATGTAAATCCATTAAATTTTTACCTAAAACTGATTTTTTTTCATGTTTTATTAAATAATTAACAAAGTTTGATTTGAAATTAGTGTAGAAAAACTTACAGCTTCAGAATTCTTCACAGTGGTTGTGATAGGAACCAGACATCCAAAGCTTTTAATGCATCTAAGAGACAACACAGAGATTCACCATCATGAAAATAGTGCTCATAACTTTATTAAAAAATGGTAAACTGGGGCCCCCTGAGTGTCTCAGCAGACTAAGGTGCTTTCAATACGATCTGAGGATCATGAGTTTGAATCTCGATCATGCTGCATTCCATCAGTCGCAAAATTGGCTGTGCTCTCTCCACAGCACTACTAAGTAATCTCAGTTGGCTCAGGTGTCTCCCAGGCGATCCACCAGAACTGAGGATCCTGCGCTTTCCTCCGAGCGCTTTGGCTGCCTGGAGACAATGTATCGGCAGAAGTTGGAAAAGAGGCGGAGCTTGACTTCACATACATCGGAGGAGACCTGTGCTAGTCTGCATCCTCCTAGAGTCAAGAACATTACAAGTGAATTAGAGAGTCAAGGAATGGTCAGGTCAATTGGCTACTAACACAGTAAGGAGAAAATCCTGGGTAAAAGGGGGAAAAAAGGTAAACCGTCATACATTTGATATTCATTACACACACTGATCAACATTAAATAAAAATAGGCTTGAAATCACATGAACATAAAATAGGAGTTTCTCTCATTAAATTATGAACAACAGTGAATGTTTCTACTTGTCATCACTGTAGATTTCAATGCCAGAGTTGAAGAAAATGCAGCAGAAAGTGAAGTACTTGGGAAATATGGTCATGGTACAAGAAATGATAGAGGTCAAGCACTGGTAGACTTCTGTGATGAACATGGGTTGTTCATCAGCAACACACTCTTCCGTCTACACAACAGGCACAGATACACATGGAAGAGCCCAAATCAAGAGACCAGAGCTCAGATTGACTATATCTTGATCAACAAGCAGTGGAAACAGTCAATCAATAATGCACGCACATGCCTTAGTGCAGACTGTGATTCTGATCACAATCTTGTGATGTTGACATTGAAGATGAGGTTCAAAAGGAAACAAGTGAGGAAGCCAATTCAACTGGACCTTGGAAAACTTAGACAGGACCAATTCAAGCTGCAGTACCAAGTGGAGGTTGCCAACAGATTTGAAGACTTAGGAAGACTCCAAGAACCGCACACACCAGATGAACTGTGGCAGCAAATGAAGAATGTCATGCTGGAAGCTACTAAGAAGACAATACAGAAGAACCAAATCAAACACAAGAACTAGATTACCAGTGAAACCTTTGAGTGGATTAAGAAGAAGCGTGAAGCAAAAACAAAGTCTTCCAGTGATTACAGGCAACTGCAAAGCGAAGTTCAGAGGAGATAAGCAAGCTGAGTTGGACTTATTGTGCAGTGAGCTGGAAGAAAATGCAAAGAAAGGGAACAGCAGACCTGTATTCCAGATAGTGAAGAAGCTCACCAAACCATTCCAGCCTCGCACAGTAGCCATCAAGGACAAAGTTGGCATGAAACTTGTGGAACCAAAGAAGGTGTGTCAACAATGGAAAAACTACTGTGAGGAACTATACAGTGGTGCAGAATATAACATTTAGATTGATGTTCAAGAAAAGGAACCACCACCACTGAAGGAAGAAATCAAGTGTGTTATGTTAGAACTGGCTACACGAAAGGCATCTGGTCCAGATGACATAGCAGTTGAACTGCTCAGGTTTGGTGGAGAGACAACGTTGAATAAGCTCCATGAGGTCTGTATGGAAGTTTGGGAAACTGGAATTTGGTCAGAAGAATGGACGCAATCACTTTTCATCCCACTGCCCAAGAAAGGAGACTTGCTCCAGTGTAAGAACTACAGGACCATTGCACTGATCTCACATGCTAGCAAGATCTTGTTGAGAGTGATATTAAAACGAATGCAGTCTAAGCTGGAAGGGGAGATTGCCCAAGAACAAGCTGGATTTAGACCAAGAAGAGGCACTCGGGATCAGATCACAAATCTCCGGATCATCTTGGAGAAAACAAGAGAAAGGAACCAGGAACTGTATTTCTGTTTTTTTTATTTCACAAAGGCATTCGACATGGTACAACATGACCAATTGTGGATAACCATGCTGGAGATGGGTTTTCTTTGTTTTTTTGGGCAGCGTGCAGCCGTCAGGACCGCCAATCACACATCAGCATGGTTCAGAGTAAGATAAGGAGTCAAGGGTGTAACCTCTCACCATGTTTATTCAACATCTTAGGAGAAGAAGTGATGAGGAAAACACTACAGGGATTTATGGGAGGTTTCAAGATTGGTGGAAGGACTATTAACATTCTCAGATATGCAGATGACCGTCTTATTGGCCACATCAAAAGACCAACTAGAAGAGCTGGTGAGTCACACTGAGATGGCTGCAAAGGAATAGAACATGCAGATCAATGCAGCTAAAACAAACGTGATGACGAACACTGAAGATATACTGAAGATCATAGTCGAAGGAAGACTTCTGGAACAAGTAGACTCTTTCACATATTTGGGATGTAGAGTAACAAAAGCTGTAGACTGTGCCAGTGAAGTGAAGACAAGAATGGCCATGGGCATCTTGGTGATGGTCAAATTGACAAAGATGTGGAAAAGCAAGTCAATTATCACCAACACCAAACTAAGACTGATGAAAGCCTTGGTCTGGCCAGTAGC
>BRDA01006510.1:6687-31863 GCA_036984385.1 Crenuchus spilurus
CATTATTCAAACCTCAGTACTTTAGTCTTGATCATTTTTAATAAGTCCTGATGACTTTTTGAGTTTGTGTCCAGACTTCTAGTGTAAAAACGTCTTTACTGCTTTCTTTATATCCCACCAGAGAGTTTCTGAGGCGTTAAAATCTTGAGACTGAAGTCTGGAAGTGTGTTAGACCATTTTCTGAATATAACTAAAGCACTATTCAGATTGGATTAAATGTACATGGGGGCTTGGGGTTTTTTCTCCTTTTATAGGAGCTCCTCTGTGATTTTATTTGTCTGTTTTTCCCCTTTGAAAAAATGACAAACTGAATTATTTACTAATTTATTAGCTAGCTCAGAGCTTGTCTGTCATTATAGTCCTGTTTGATACAAATCCATGAGATTTTCCAAGCAGATGTCTCATGTTGGAAAATAAAGTTTTGGCTACTGCTCCCAGCCATGTTTAATCTTTGTAATGGGCAGAACAACCAACATTATTCATCAATAACAAATGAAAAATATTAAAGCTTTTGAAGAGTCACTAATATGGTATATTAAAGAATAATAGCAGCATATTAATCCTTTGACGTCTGCACCATTGCAAGTAGGATATTAACAAAATGTTCTGCAAAAATATATAACTCTGTGAGTTATGTGTGTGTGTGTATACAGTAAACCCCCCATATTCGCGGGGGTTAGGGACCAGAGCCTACTGCGAAAAGCGCAAATTTGCAAATACTTGTAAACCAAAAAAAAAAAGTGCTTATAAATACCTATTTTGATGGTTAAATCCAACCATATGCCTTAAACTATCATCCTTAACACTTCAGAAACACGTGTAAAGACATAGAAAATAAAGTTCTCTCTCTCTCTCGCTCTCTCTCTCTCTCTCTCTCGCTCGCTCTCTCTCTCTCTCTCTCTCGCTCGCTCTCTCTCTCTCTCTCTCTCTCGCTCGCTCTCTCTCTCTCTCTCTCTCTAGCCGCTTACACTTTGTGCTGGGAGCCTGAGAAGAAGCTGGGGGTTTAGGGGGCATCTTAGGGGTAAAAGAAAAGCAAAACTAGTCAGGTCTACGACTTTTCAGGTGGTCCCTGGCTTCCACTGGCCGTGCGCCGGTTTGCATATTTCCCATGGGTCTGTTGGGGTGGGCTGTTGTGGGTTAAATGTGTTCTAATTTAGTTTAGGGGTAAAGTAAGTGGTGATCTATTTGTATTGATTGTGTTAAAGTTGTGCTTGGTGTGTGACTGTCAGGATAGGGACAGCGGCTTACCGCCAGTGTGGGACATGTCAGGGATAGATAATAGTCTGAATGAAGTGTATGAGGTAGTTTTTACTACTGCTGTCTCTGTCTATTTTGCTGAGAGAAAATAAAAGCCATTAAAGAATGGCCACGCCTCATCCTTACTTTCACTCTCTGCCACACCCACAATATGTTCTACAGAACAAACTGCAAATATGTGGGTTTTTCGCAAATAACCAGTAAATATGTTCTAGAGAAAATTCTGCGAATAGGTGAATCCGCGAATGCTGAACCGCGAATAGGCGGGGATTCACTGTGTGTGTGTGTGTGTATATATATATATATATAAAATATGGGTAAATATAAATAGCTTGAATCGAAATATATTTTTTGATTCTTGTGACAGAAGTTTAAATAAGCAGAGTGCACATTTTTCTCGAGTCACAGCTGTAATTCTGTAATTTGCATAATCTGTCATGCATGTGATAATGACATGGTGATTTCAGACATTCAATTTGAGGATTAACAGCCATTGAAAGTGTGAAAACCTCCATTTTGTCTCTTTAAACAAAGACTTCTCAGCATGAGTGTTCGAGTAGCCGAGTGAAAATAGTGTCACATTAGTTAAGCTTTAGAAATAAAAGCACATACTATCTAAAAGCTGTAAGGAGCAGTGTGTAGCCAACACCTCTGTTTATTCACTTCTGAGCTCAAAAGTCTTGGCTAGAAATGTTTAGAATGTTTTTCAAAGCGGCACGGTGGTTTAGTGGTTAGCACGTTCACCTCTCAGCGCTGAGGTCTTGGGTTCGAGTCCGCATCTGAGCGGAGTTTCCATGTTCTCCCCGTGTCTATGTGGGTTTCCACCTACAATCCAAAAACATGGACTGGGTCATCTAAATTGCTTGTAGATCTGTGTGTGAGTGTGTGTGTGTGAGAGTGTGTGTGTGAGTGTGTGAGAGTGTGTGTGTGAGAGTGTGTGTGTGAGAGTGTGTGTGTGAGAGTGTGTGTGTGAGAGTGTGTTTGTGAGTGTGTGTGTGTGTGTGTGTGTGAGCGTGCGAGCATGTGCACACAGCGATGGATTGGCGCCCTGTCCTGGGTTTAGTTGCAGGGTTCTAAATTAACACCCGCAAAATGCGGGTAAAAAATCATATTGGCGGGTGTTAATAAAAACGTACTAGCCAATTTTGGCATTACATGCATGATACATAAAGCTCCGTTCTCTGTCATTTATCCCCTGGCAGTACTTCCTATATTTCCCATGAACACTATGTGCCTTAATGCTACGTCATGACATTAAACGCCCTTTGGCTGCGCACAGTTTATAGTGAAAATAGCGCGGGAAACCATGGAAATGACCGCTAACACCACTGAACAGACTTCAGAGAGCAACTCAAGGTAGAAGCGAAGTAAACGGGGCCCAGGGTTGCCAGATTTGCGGGTTTCACGTCAAATTGGGCTTGTTTGAAAATCCCGTGGTGGGTGAAAATGCGGATTTTTGGCTACTTTAAAAAATTACCGCGGCTTCCAAAAAACAACAAGAAAAGTGGGACAGACAGAGAGAGAGAGAGACAGAGAGAGAGAGAAAGAGAGATAGACAGACAGACAGACAGACAGACAGACAGACAGACAGACAGACAGACAGATCGATCGATTGATCGATCCCAAACCTGTTTGGACTTTCTGTGTATATTTTATGGTATATGTTGTGTTTTTCAGGCTAACAATGCAAATAAAATTATCAAATGCATTCAGGCACTCATTTCTCTTATTTTTACCGCATAAAATTTGGCTAGTGGAAATTCTGATTGGCCGGTAACTTTAGAGAGTTACCAGCCACATTGGCTGGTGATCAAAAAAGTTAATTTAGAACCCTGTTTAGTTGAATGGTGTGTTGTGACCCTGAAAAGGATTAAGCTGGTGTGATGATGGATGGCCAAAGAACAGATTTAATCAGAATATAGATTTATGACTCGTACTGTTTTCACTGTGTTGTTGCTGAGTCTGTGCTGAACAAAAGTCTGGTGTTTTTTGATGGTTGTAAAAATTCAAGGCATGTCAGACTACATCAGAGTGTCTGTAATACCTTCAGACTGCAGGGGGTTAAAGAGTGACACAGGCTTATTTAAGGAGTGACTATAATCACAGCTACAAGTCCAGATGAACTGTGATCATATTATCAAGTGACTCAGACATTCATGTTTGTAAAACCTTTCAACCCTCTGGAAACTCAGTCCTGTAATTATTTTAGTGCCGTCTTAATGCTGGAGTTATAACACAGAGGAGAAATGTTAAACACAGACCTCTGATAAACTAATCCAGTCCCACCAGGGCTCAAGGTTTAATTTCACCACCGAAGGCAGATCATTCCTCCTCAGAGTGGTTCAGAAATTTTGTGAACCCGTCAAAAAGTAAACATCCCAACAACATTACTGCCATCACCATGCTTCAATGTGAGGACATTGTGTTGGACATTGTGAGGACAAAGTATTGACATTCATTACTCAGGTAGAAGTTTAGATACTAGTGTTTAAAAAGACTTTTATAGAAGCTGAAGTATCAACTTAAGCTTTTTACTCAAGTAAAAGTACAAAAGTACTGGTTTCAAAACTACTTAATTAAAGTGTAAAAGTAAAAGTAATGTAAGGAAAACAAATACCCAAACGTAGGCTGTGCCACAGGGGCATATAGTGCACTACCTCACCCCTCCACCCCCAAAAATAAATTTTTTCTAAAAGCCGTAATGGCTATAATGTTATAGTAAAATGGTAATGTTTAATTTTTTGGGATGTACAGACTACCTGTTTCAGCTGCACATATGCCTCTTGAAAATGAAAACATTTTAGTAATGTAAGAGCCATTTTGGGCTAAATGTATATTTAATAGTAATTATATCACTTTTTTGTGTTTTATGTTCTTCTAGGTTATTTAGCATTATTTTAGTATTTAGAGTAAATCCTTTATTTTTCTGGCGACTGCTTTCCCTGATTGCAAATTTACTCTGTACTCCATTACTTTTCCCTGAGGAGAGTAGGGCAGTATTTTAAGGTAGCACAGTTTTATTAGCGTAGCGTGTTATGTTAAGCAACACTTTATTTATTCCTTTGTTTGTTATCCTGATAAAAACAATACAAATGGACCTGTGTGAAAAAACAAGACCGAATAAACGTGTTTGAGGACGACACTTCTTCTCTTTCTGTTGCTTTTGGAGGATTTTGGATCCGCAGGCAGGAGTTACTTCAAGTGCTGCCTTAAAGCGCTGCGTTGTGGTACTGAGCTTAGTGGAGAGTGATGAGACACGTGACGTGCACGTACAAATAGGGTATCAGAATGGAATTTGTTTATACTTCTCATCCAACCACAGTCACATTCACTTTTTCTGGATGGCACAGTTTATCTGGACAGGATGTTTTTGAATGATGACAAACGGAAATGAAACGCATCTGAATAACGAGGCTGTTTTTAAAATGTAAGGAGTAGAAAGTACAGAAAATTACATGAAAATGTAAGTAGAAGTGAAAGTCGTCTGAAAATAATTACTCAGAAAGTACAAATAACCAAAATTTCTACTTAAGTATAGTAACAAAGTATTTGTACTTAGTTACTTGACACCTCTGGTTCTCATGATGTGTTGGATAATTGTGAGAATTCACCCAATGTTCTAGCTCATATACACCGTATTCCTACATCCCATGGTGTCTGCTGTGAAATATCTACTAATTTAACTTGCGGGAGACACCGAAACTGAGCTAAAAAGTGGTGACACTGTCCTGTCTCACCTTTCTGCCATAGAAGACTGAGTATCTGAAGCAGCAGCTTTTGTGGATTTTATCACAGACTCCATATATAATTAGATTAGCTTTTTTTAACCCGTCGCTGTGAGTTTGTAGCCTTCAGTAATCTGCCTGTCTGTACTGAACATGCAAAATCCTGAAATAACATTTGCCTGCTGACACTGCAAACATGCAAACTGTTCTCTGTTTTGTGCTGAAACATTGTTACACAGTTCTGAAGATTTTTATTTGAACATAACAATAGAGCAGTTAGGGAAAGTGACATGGACATATGAGTCAAAATATTATTGTTATTATTATTATTATTATTATTATGATCAAAATGCTGAAATTCTGATATGCTTGTGCCACCAAAACACTGTCCCACAAAGTCATGCCCTCTACAAGACCTCTGAAGATGTCCTGTGGTGGTACACCAAGTCATTAGCAGCATATGCTTTAAGTCCTGTAAGTTGTGAGGTAGAGCCAAGTTGTTGGTTGCACATGTCCCAGGTGATCAGACTTTAAAAATTTCTGGAGAATGTGGACCAGGTGTTGCCTCAGGTTTGATTGGCATGGAAATGTCCAATCAGAGGCTGTTAGGACATGATAGAGTAGTGTCTGGTCAACTGTCACTATGGTGCTGCAGCAAAAACAGTCCCATAGGAACCAAACTGGTAAAACAACCTCACCATGAAAGCTATGTAAATATAAATGTTATATAACATTCTTAGAATACACTTCCAGAAAGTGGTGAGGACATGTCCCCTGTATGAATTACACCTGTAGATTTAGCTAAATTTGGAGACCACTGTTGACCAGGATCACCTTGAGTTTCAGAGGTGCTCACACCCAGTTGTCTGACCATGACTGATCCTTGTCAAACAGAACTTTCACTTTAAAGTGACTGGAATACCTGCTGACCTTAAACACCTTCATCCCACCACAGTGCGTTGTGTGACAGGCAACCCAGACACCATGCCTCGTCGTTATCTGAGGTTCTTCACGGCCGTGGGAGACCAGCACCACAGCGTCTCCCGATGGCACAAAGAGGAACTGCACACTACCAGGGCAGAATTGGAGCAAGCAAAGCCAGTCCAGACAACTCCACTGACCTTCAGAGATGCTATGAAGAGTCTATTCAGCTCTGAGAGGTTTCAGGTACCACACCTACTGCTCAGAATAATAGCAAATGACTCAAAATACACAGGAACACGTGATCAAGACTGAACTGATTTACAAAAGTGAAATCAGATGTGGTGTTTGTAGGCATTAGGGGTATTATTGGTATATTGTGGTGTCCCCAGGCTGGCATTTGAACCCCAGTCTGCCGTGTGGGATGCAGTGTTGTAATCTACACTATACCAACTGCTACGGTGCCACTGCACCAATTTTACAGCTAAAATTGCTAACACTAGAACTCAACAGTCACCTAAGTAGCCCAACCGTTTCTGTAAAAATTATTCATTTTTTTTAATGTTACACTTATATAGCACCTTTCTTGATACCCAAGGACTCTTTACAATCAACACACTACATTTACACACACTCAGTCACACACACCGGCGAGAGGTGGCAGCCAGTCGTGCACACCGTACTCTCAACCAGAAGCGACCGTCCACCTGGAGGACTGCATCGAGCACTAGGGGAATCACCCAGGACAGACTGCCAACCATATCTGGGCAAACATACATACATACATACATACATACACCAGGGTAATTTTTTTGAGTAACCAATTCACCTGATCTCCATGTTTTTGGACTGTGGGAGGAAACACAATGAGAAAATGTCAGTAAAACTTCTCCGAAGCCACTCAGAGATTATCCAGATGTTAGTGAAGGTGTGACAGACAAGTGGATGTGGTTTAGGATACAGTCAGACTTACAGTGAACAATTACAGAACTTGTGTAGCTGAATGCTGCGTCGGCCATCTTGGAGCAGGAAGTGCTGATCCAGAGTCAGTTTTAGTGCTGATGAGGAATCTGATGTGTCTGTAGTGCTGAGTTTTTATTAATCTTTACAGTTCACAGTAAATCAGACTGTGTCCTAAGAACTGGGCTGTTTAGGTGAATGTTCAGTTCTAGTGTTAGTTAGCATTGTTAGCCTCACAGCTCCACTTCTAAACTAAAAAGCAAAATTTGGACTCCAGACAAGTGTAGACTGATCTAAGTGGGGAATTGTGTAAACTGTGCAGCAATGTGCAAACAAAATTATAGTCAATTTTGCTATTTTATTTAGAATTTTATATAATAACTTAAATATCAAATTTTATTGCACAGATTCAGTTTTTAACACATTGGTAAAATAAGTAAAACACAATATAAATAACATTTGTTCAGAATAAAATATAAGCAGAGTCATTGTGTATTAAAGTGTAGAAGATGTTTACTTAAAAACACTCAGAATATCAATAAATACATAAATACAGAGATGGTCACACCAGTGCATATGCTTATAGTACATATATAGTGTGTATTATACATGTACAGCACCAGACAAAAGTCTGGACACACTTCTGCACATTCAGTGTTCTTCATTTAAAAATGTTCTGCATTGTAGATTAATACTAAAGTCATCTAAACTATGAATAAACACATCTGTAATTATTTAGTAAACAAACAAGTAAACAAACCAGAACATGTTTATATTTGACATTCTTCACAGTAGGCACCTCTTGCTTAGATGCAGCTTTCTTGGCATTTTCTCAGTCAGCTTTATGAGGTAGTCACCTGGAATGGCTTTCATTTAACAGCTGTGTCTCGTCAAGAGTTCATGACTTGCATTTCTTGCCTCTTAATGTGTTTGAGACATCAGTTGTGTGTCAGTATTTAGTATTAATTTACAATGTAGAAAAAAACATTGAAAGAGAAGGTGTGTCCAAACTTTTAACTGGTAGTGTGTGTACTATACATGGTACTGCATGTCTGTATTATATTCTATAGATGACATTGGGTGGGGATAGCTGAATAATGTAATCTTGCTTTGGGTTCTAGATAGCTGTTGTGTGCTTGGTGATTTTGGATGCTGTTTTTGTCCTGTGTGAGCTGCTGATTGACCTATCCATAATCAAACCAGATGAACACCGGATCGCCCCGCAGGTGAGAAGACATATTGCACTGCATACAAACAAGAGACTGATTTAATGAATATTCATGAAGTTTATCTTCAGTATAGAAATGCTTAAAGGGTCCAAATCCTACATTTCACCCATTAAGCCCACTAATGACATTTGTTTTCTAAAATGGTCATAAATCATGTTTATAAGATCATTATTATCCTTTAGAGTTAAGCAGGCAGGTTTTTGACACCATACCTTTAAGATGTATGAATATATACACATATACTGCCTGGCTAAACAGAGGTCACACACTCGAATCTTGCGTTGGACGCCTTTAGCTTTGATTACGGCACACATTCACATTTATTTCTGTCCAGACTTCTGTCATTTTTCACCAAGATCTTGTATTGATGATGGGAGATGTGGATCACTGGTCAAAGTCTTCTCCAGCACATCCCAAACATTATCAATGGGGTTGAGGTTTGGACTCTGGTGACCAAAGCATGTGTGAAAATGATGTCTCATGCTACTTGAACCACTCTTTCACAATTTGAGCCCCATGAATCCTGGCATTGTCTTCTTGGAATATGCCCGTGTCATCAGGGAAGAAAACATCCATTGATTAAATAACCTGGTCCTTCAGTATATTCAGGTAGTCAGCTGACCGCATTCTTTGGGCTCATAATATTGCTGAACCTGGACCTGACCAACTGCAGCAACCTCAGATCATTGCATTGCACCCAAGCTTGTACGGTAGGCACTACGCATGATTGGTGCATCACTTCAGATTCACCAATTTTTTGCCAATGTAATTTTCACATAACGGAATTTGGCCTCCGCATTTAACCCATTCGTGCAATGAGTACATATACACACACACACACACACACACACACACACACACACACACACACACTAGTGAACACACTAGGCTGTGAGAGTATGTGCGCGGTGCGGTGTCCAGCCTTTATCCACTGGCGCCCGGGGAGCAGTTAGGGGGTTAGGTGCCTTACTCAATGGCACTTCAGTCATGTCCTGTCTGGGGTGCAAACCGGTGAACTTCTGGTCACAAGACCAGATCCTTACCACTAGGTCATGGCTGCCCCCTAAACATTCAGCCACCTCTCTTCTTACCATGATGCGCACATCACTCTGGAACAGGGAAAATCTGCACTCATCAGACCACATGACCTTCTTCCATTGCTCCAGAGTCCAATCTTTACGTGCTCTAGCAAACAGAAGTTACTTTTTTGCTGGTTAGCCTCCCTGATAAGTGGTTTTCTTAAGGCTACACAGCTGTTTAGTCCTAATCCTTTTAGTTCCCTTCATATTGGGTGTGAAAATGCTCTAACTTTCACTATTAAACTTCCTGGGAGATGATGCCCCCCCCCCCCACTTTCCTGTCCTTCCACTTTTTCAAGGATTCAAGGAAACTTTATTATCATTTGCATCACATGTAGTACATGAGGTGGAACAAAATGACATTCCCAAGGTCCCAGTTTTACCCAGTGCAGTAGTTTGATATAAATATAAAGTCTTTGAATATATACAGATATAATATAGGCTATACAGATGTAAATATAGACTATACAGTGAAAATATAGACTGTACACCATGTAGAGCAGTATTGGGCAAGAGTGTAGATAACTTAAACTGTACAATATTCAGAGTATTGAGCACAGCATGGGGAGATTAGCAGCAAGATATATGAATGAGTGAATAAATAAATATTAGTAGCATACAGTTAAAGTAGCCAAGTGTAATAAAGTGTCAGTGCAGTGTGTGTGTTTACTAAGTGGAGTTTAAGAGTCTAACAGCTTTTGTAATGAAGCTGTTCCTCAGTCTGGTGGCTTTACACTTTATGGACCGTAGCCTCCTGCCAGAGGGGAGCGGGACAATAAGTGAGTGTGCTGGGTGGGTGGGGTCCTTCATGATGCAAGTGGCCCTTTTTTGCATCTAGAGGTGTAGATGTTCGTGGTGGTGGGGAGGCTGACTCCAACAATCTTCTGTGCGGCTTTCACCACCATCTGCAGAGATTTCCTGTCTGCAGCAGAGCAGCTGCCATGCCACACAGTGATGCTGGAGCACAAGACGCTCTCCACCATACATCTGTAGAAGGATCTGAGAACTGAGGTTCCAAGACCAGCTCGCCTCAGCCATCTGAGGAAGTAGAGCCAGACTGGAAGTGTTATTGCTCCAGGTGAGGTTGTCATTCCGGTGTACACCCAAATACCTGTAGCTGGAGACCACTTCCACCTCAGATCCTCTGATGTGCAGGGGGGGTGGGCACGCTGGCTTCTTCTGAAGTCCACAATCATCTCCTTCATCTTTTTTACATTGATGCAGAGGTTGTTTTCTCTGCACCAGCCCTCCAGGTGTTTCACTTCCTGCCTGTAGCCGGACTCATCCCTGTTTGTGATGCATCCAACCACAGCTGTGCCATCTGCAAACTTCACAATATGACAGCCTGGTTGGGTAGGTGAGCAGTCATATGTGAGCAGAGTGAACAGGATGGGACTTAACACACAGCCCTGAGGGGAGCCAGTGCTGAGGGTTAAGGTGGAAGAGGTGATGTTGTGGATCTTAACAGACTGTGGTCTGTTAGTCAGGAAGTCCAGGACCCAGTTGCAGAGGGAAGCATTCAGTCTGAATGAAAAGAGTTTGTGAGTCAGGGTCGGAGGAACCATTGTGTTGAAGGCTGATGTGAAGTCCACAAAGAGCATACAGACATAGGAGTCCTTCTGTTCCAGGTGGGTGAGGGCAGTGGGGACCACAGAGGAAATGGCACCCTCTGTAGAACGGTTCTTCCTGTAGGCATATTGATGAGGATCCACAGTGATGTTGATGGTGGCTTTGATGTGGGACATGACCAGTCTCTCAAAGCAGTTTGTGACTATCGGCGTGAGGGCTATTGGCCGGTAATCATTCAGGCCTGACACTGTGGAGCTCTTGGGGACCGGGATGATGGTGGCAGTCTTCATGCAGGTGGGGACAACTGGAGAGCTAATCTGCACAGTCCTTTAACACCCGACCAGGGATGTTGTTGGGACCAGCCGCCTTCCGATGGTCAATTCCCCTCAGGGTCCTCCTTACTTCAGCTGGAGTCACGCTGATGGGCATTTCTCCAGGTGCCGAGGTGAGTCTGGTGTTGGGGGGGGTGTTGGGGTTCTCAAACCGGGCGTAGAATTTGTTGAGAGCCTCGGGCAGGGAGGGGTTGTTGGGGCATTGTGCATCCTTTGATTTGTAGTCTGTGATGCACTTTATGCCCCTCCACATGCTCCTGGGAGGTGAAATGTCCCTGGATTTTCTGAGCATATGCAGCTTTTTGCCCTCTTCACACCTGCAGTCAGCTCTCTTCTAGCCCTTCTGAGTCCCTGTGGGTCGCTGGACCTGAAAGTAGCATCCCTAGCTTTCAGCAGAGAACGCACCTCTGCATTCAGCCAGGGTTTCTGGTTCGGGTAGCAGGTCACAGTCTTGGTGGCGGTGACATCACCTGCACATTTGCTGATATACCCGAGGACAGCAGATGTATAATCCTCCAGGTCCAGTTCCCCATCACTCTCAGCAGGCTCCTTGAAAACCTGTCAGTCTGTGCAATCAAAGCAGTCCTGCAGCACAGCGTATGCGTCACTGGGCCACACAGTGATGATCTTTTGTGTGGGTCTGGAGTATCGCAGTCGAGGGTGGTATGCAGGAACCAACAGGAGGGAGATGTGGTCAGAGAGCCCAAGGTGGGCGGGGCACGGCTCTATAAGCATCTTTAATGTTAGTGTACACATGGTTGAGTGTATTATTTCATGTTGGAATGTTCACATGCTGATAAAACCTCGGCAGTGAGTTTGTCAGGTCTATGTGGTTCAAGTCCCCCGTCCCCACATAGAACACCTCCAGATGCTTGTTCTAAAGTGAGCTGATGTTGTCATGGAGCTCCTTCAGTGCATTGTTAGCATTAGCATCTGGTGCTATGTCTGTAGCAGTGACAAACACAGCCGTGATTTCACAAGGAAGATAGTGTGGCTGACACTTGATAGTCAACAATTCTGTCACCTCAGAGCAGTGGCTGTTTACTAACACACATTTTGTACACCAACCTTCACTGATGTAGATTATTATGCCACCCCCTCTGGATTTTGCCTGACTGCTGTATACGGTCTGCTCGGAAGAGCTGCCGATCGGCGTGCTGGAAGGCCGAGTCCGGCATGCTGTGGTTTAGCCATGTTTCTGTGAAACAGTTCCTCGTCTCCTCAGAAACATTTATCCTCAGCCGCAGGAGGTGCTGCTTGTTGTTCAGAGAGCGGACTTTGGAGAAGAAAAGAGATGGGATCGGGGGTCGACTTGCGTTAGCCTTTAGCCCGGCTAGCATCTGGTCTCACCTCTGCCGGTCTCACCTCCTCCTTTTGGCCTGAGCTCCATTCCAGCGGGCCAGTGTCCAGAGAAGCCGTAGTCTGCCCTGCTCAGCCTGAACATTGTTGTCTGTGGCTAAACTGTCTTTTATCTGGATAAGTTTGGTTTGGCTATAACTCATCCGCCTAGAGCGCATGAATTCAGGATCAGAACTGACACAAAAACTACTTAAAGCTGGGTTTATGTTAGAAGCGTGAGAAGCTGCTGCGCGCCGCCATCTTGCTGCGAATGTGTTGGATAGCTCTTAACCCAATTTTAGTAGTTTCAGAATTTCCTTAGATGTTTTCTCTGCTTCATGACAATTATTTTCTGAAACATATTAACATCTTTTCTACAACCACAGGATGTGATGACATGGTTGTTTAATAAATGAGAACTACTCAGTTCATCAGTTCAGGGTTAAATAACTTGTTGCCAGCTCAAACATAATCACACATGCAGTAATTATCCAATGGGATATTTGATTAGTTACATCCAGGTGGTGACCTTTTTTGGCCAGGCAGTGAAAATGCATAAGCTCTGTTCTGATTGGCCATGACTCGTTCAAAAAAAGTCCAGGCTGAAACATTTCAAGTATGAAAGGGGTGGAGCTAAAGCACTGAAAACATACAGCGGAGACTTAAGTGATGGAGGGAAGTGGGATGGAGGCAAACAAAGCATTTGCGCTTAGGGCACCCACACGCCTAGCACAGGTACTGCATGAGTACCGGTATATGTAAATGCATTGATTTTGTGACATCACTACAATAAGGACTTTGAAACAGCGTAGTTTCTATATATGGACTTGGGTGTGAAGAGGAAGTTTTGTAAAGTCAAAAAAAAGTTTTTCTATGATACTGGCCCTTTAATGTGAATTTTGTATTGTTGTAATAAACTCATTCACAAGTGAAAATGAACTTTAACCCCTTAAATTCACAGGCTAAGAGTTATTCATTAACTGGAGCGAGGAATGGACAACTAGACCTTCTGGCACCTTATGGAGTTAAAGGGCCCAGATCATGAATCAAGTTATCTTGATTATTTTAAATGTAACACTATTGAATGTTCATCCAGTCGCTACACCTGACAACCAGAGCTGGTTACTAACAGACACAGCACATGAATGGCTGATTGTGAATCTCCACTTTACCGTCATATGTTCACATTTACTGTGTGTTTACAATCTTTACAGTGCTCTTTTATCTTTACAATGTTTTTGTCATTTTTAATCTGATTTGTTGTTTTGTGTGTAAAATAAAGGAACAGGCCAAATATGCTGAGATGATAAAGACTGGCATGGTAAAAGAATTTTTAAAATGTGTCTCCTGTATTTACCTGCAGGTGTTCCATTACCTCAGTCTGGCTCTCCTGACCTTCTTCATGGTGGAGCTGCTTGTGAAGATCTATGCATATCAGCTGGAGTTTTTTAAGCATGGGTTTGAGGTGTTTGATGGAATCGTGGTGGTGATCTCCTTTGTCCTGGACATTGTTTACATCTCCAGAGAGGACGTTTTTGATGGTTTTGGCTTTCTGATCCTGCTCAGGCTGTGGAGGGTGGCCAGGATCATTAACGGTATGACCCACTCAGCTAAGATCAGCTAAAACCCTGGTGGGGTGGAATAGTTTATGAGGAACATCTGCTCTGAACATTTTACTCAGTGTTGAAACTCCTGCATCCACATGGCATTAAAATATCTACAGAAGTGAGTTTCTAACACGTTTGTCTTCATCACATAATAATCTCCCCAGAACAAAATGAGTCATCTTATGTGTTTAAGGTGGTAGTAACTTCAGACTCCTGCAGATGGCGCTGCATGAGGATGATCAGGTTATAAATACCTGCAGGGTGTGTAATTCTGACATGATGCTGCTTTAAGGAAGCTGTTGGTTGAAGATAATGGACAAAGCAATACATTATTTACTCAGCAGCAGTAGTAACAACTCTCTCACCCTTTATTTTTATATCTCTGCCTCCCTTTATCTCTGTCTCTCTCCTTTTTACCCCTCTCCTGCAGGTATTGTGGTCACAGTGGAGAATCGAGCTCATCACAAAGTGCAGAAGCTAGAAGAGAGCAATGAGCAGCTGGCCCATCAGGTCAGCGAGCTCCAGGAGGAAAAAGCCAGAATGGTCAGTATAGTTAGCACAACTAAAGTGAACATTACACTCCACTCATCGGCTGGAGAACAGTCATTAAAGTGATAGTTTACCCCTGAACCCTGACGATCTGATGAAGTTTTAGGTCACATTTATGCAGAAATATAGAATTTTCACAAACTTTTAAGCACCACTATAGTTCTACAATTACAGACTGTAGTCCATCTGTTTCTCTCTGTACTTTATTCACCTTGTTCTTCAATGATCAGGACCACCACAGAGCTGCAGTGTCACTGATGTGGTGGTGGTGTGTTAGTGTGTGAGCTGCTGGAGATGTTAAACACTGTGTCACTCACTGTTCACTCTATTAGACACACCTACCTTGTTGGTCTTGTAGATGTAAAGTCAGAGACAGCAGCTCAGCACAGTGTGTGTTGGTCCTCTAGTCCTTCACTGGTGACACTGTTGACTGGTTGGTCACTATTTTCACTCCAGTAGTGACACTGAGGTGTTTAAAAAGGGGCTGTATGTTTTTGCTGGATATGGCAACCCTGGTCCACTGACTACAGTAGAAATGAGCAAATGAGCTTGAGAAACAATTTAGAGAGGAGGAATCCATCTAAATGCAACACTGTTTATATAACAGTGATTATATAATAAAGTCACATGGAATCTGCTGATGATTATATAGAAATAATTCTGATTTTAAATTAGTTTAAGTTATTTTTTTTCATTACAAGTGCATATGCAGACAATACAGTGAACATTTGGGGTAAAGGGACAAACTATCACTTTAATCTGCACAGATCCAGGCATGAGAGTGAGAATCACTAACAGTGGTTATTAGAATATAAGACAAACATGTTTGATGTAAATGTTTTTACAGGAACAGGAGCTCAGCCGGCTGAAAGCGCTTTTACAGCAGCACCACATCGAGCACTAACACTGTAGATTCACCAGCAAATCCCACAACTCTACACAAGGCCACTCACACCTGGACTTTACAGTGAACAGGGAGCAATAAAGGCAGTTGTGATGCACATCTCATTTAAAGTGTGTAGATCAGTGGCCACCAGCTCCACTGTCATGTTTAAGGTCAAATATTAGAATGGACTCAATAGTGGAATCAGATGTTATAATTGTAAGTCAATACAGTACTGAATCAGATGTAATAATGAATCATTTCAGTACTGAATCATTTGGTATAGTGAATCAGTTCAGTGCTGAATCAAATGGAATAATGAATCAGTTCATTACTGAATCATTTAGTAAAGTGAGTCACTTCAGTACTGAATCAGATGTAAAAGTGAATCAGTTGAGTATTGAATCAGATGTTGTAGTGAGTCAGTTCAGTACTAAGTTGCTGACAATCATAAAGGGAATCATTTTCATATCTACTTTGTTTCCATTCAGTCTTTACACACCGTCCTGTTCTGTGAACTGAACTTTGACCTTTTTCTCAAACTGACTGTGAGATGTTTATACAATATTCTGTAAATGTAACAGCTGTTTTCTTTATTACAATAAAAATATACAACATATGTACAACGTGTAAAGATCACACTAAGCTGCCAGTACAGGATGACCTAGAACACAATCAGTAAACCTCAAATATCCAGAAATAATTTACATAACTTAGTATTGTCAGTGCTAAAGTCAGAGCTGGCTTTGGTAAAACACTTTCAGGTGACAGCAGAGTGGATGTTCAGTGCACTTTTCCTCGTCTTCATACGAATGGGAAGAAAAAGTCAAAGGGTAGTTTGGCATTGATGGTGGGAGGGACTCTGAAGCCTGGACTGGCTGAAGCAGAAACATCTATGAAACTCACAGAGCTGATGATGGGGACCACAGTGCCCCCTGTAGAGGAAGAAGGCTGTGAAAATAATTACAAGTTAACAATAAATTATTTTTTTAATTAAAACATAAAAATAAACGGTCATTTCAAATCACTATTTTTACCTTTTTAAAATAAACATTACTGAAAAGGTACACAATTACATCACCTCATCAAAAGAAACGAGAGACAGAGGGCATTAGAGTCTATTTGGATCAAACAAAGCAATGGTTTTAAACTCTGATGCAACTGACTGGTTTGCACTTGCAGTAAACCCTGTCACTAGGCATCTGGTGGTCATAATGTTCTGATATGACTTTGACTGTAAAAAGCTTAACTGTCCATTGGCATGAAAATTACAGCATGCAATGACGGTGCTGATATTCTCATAGTCTGAGACTTACCAAAGTGCTGCTGTTGAATGTGATTATTTCCAGGACGCTCACTATCTGTATTTGGGGGTTCACCAAGGTTCCATACTTGGTCCATCTCACTTGGAGATGATACGATACAGGAATACGACATCCCTGTGGGTCCTAAACAACAGGAAGAACCTTTAAAATGACGACTCTTCCTCACAAACCTGGTTCTGCTTGAGAAACTTACCTACACAGATTTTCTCATTTGTAATAAAACAGTAAGCAAAGGGTGAGAATGTTGGTGTTTTCAGCAATATTATACATTCATAAATCAAGAAAAAGTGAAATATATTGAAAGGTAAGGTTTTGTCTACATACAAACCCTCAATTCAGCAGAAAATGGAGCCAGTATATCAGAAAAGCTGAGAAAGCTCATAGCCTTGCTAATGTGTGCCAGACTGTGGCTCACATTCCTCCAAAAATAGGAAACCGACATGTACCTGCAGGTATCTGAGCAGAGCTAGACAATATGTATGTAATCACTGAAAGTTGATTATTTGAGACAAAAGAAAACAGTGGATTACCATTATTGTGGTCTGGTTCTGTATGGGCACCCAGTCCAAGGGATTCTGAGGCAGAGAATTTCCAAAAGATGCCACATGGTCTGGAAAGCTCTGGCCTTTCAGCCGTCCTAAAATGGCTTCAGACACTAATGAACAATTAGCTCCATCCTCCAGCCTGCAGGAAAACACAATACAGTCTTACATCACAACAATAGTACAGTGGTAACCCTACTTACGAGCATTTCAGGTAACGAGTCGAGATCTCTGAATATTTTTGTTCCAGGTAACGAGTAAAATTCCAAGTAAGGAGTAGCGTAAATTTCTTCTAGTATGCCAACCGCTAGGGGGGCGGCGGTCGTAGCATCTCCTAGATCAGTGATCCTCACTATTTTTTTCAAAAGAGCCATATTGACAGATCAAAGTCAAGGAGAGAGCCACAATATCACCCCAAGTCACTCAAATAATGGAAAAAATAAACAGCCCACCTATGGACTAAACCTTTGCTCACTGAATATATTGCTCTAGCTAGCTTATGCTGCAGGGTTGCCAGGTCCAACTAAAATATCCAGCCTAAAGTCAGTCTAAAACCTGCCCTTTAGAAGCTTAAACTAGCCCAGAATATGTCTGTCACACGTTTGAAGCGAATGGCAAAACAACCGTGTACGAGTGCACGACTTAGTATTTTGTTTATAAGGGATTTATTATCAGTATTGCTGTTTATCTTAAAGTCATTAATAATGTGGTAACATGAGTGTTTTATTAGTTCTTTTATAAGTGTTAAACCGTGAACCTGGCAACAGCAGAGTCTCGTGCAGCCTGCTGTTGGAAACAGTGCCTGTGTTGCCAGGTTCCACAGTATCCCTGATTTGGAACCAACTTTAATTGAGGCAAAATGAGAGGGCAAGTGCTTGGAATGTAAAGCGCATTACAGTATATGTCTCTGTAGCATGCTTTAAAAATACTTTGGCTGTGCTGACGTACTTTCGTAACCGGTCACGAGAGCCACCAATAAAGCACGGTGAGCCACATGTGGCTCGGGAGCCGCGCAATGACTATCCCTGTCCTAGATGCTACCGTAGAAGAAGAGGTCAGTCAATACCTTTGACCGCTGTCCAGTGAAACTGAAAGTGCTAGTGAAAGCAACGCAAAAGGTAGTGAACAAGAAAGTTAGATAAATGTTACTTTTACTTTTCATATGATAAGTGTAACTATGCCATACACGTACGCCCGTCCTCCTTAGCCGCCAGCCTACAAGAGCACCGTCGGTCTCCCTCTCCTTAGCCGCCAGCCTACACGAGCGTTGTGGTCGTCTCGTTTATGTTTTAAAAACCAATATAAACACATTATTTAGCATATTAAAGTATATTGTATATTGGCCGGCTGACACAGATTAATCAGTTTTACATGTATTCTTATGGGGAAAATGCATCCAGCTAACGAGCAAACCAGCTAATGAGCAAACCAGCTAACGAGCTCGGCTCCTGCACGGATTAAACTTGTAAGTAGGGTTACCACTGTATTTAGTGAAAAAGTTTATTTGTGTTCATAATTTACTTCAAAAATTTAAACAGTCATATTGTACATTTCTGCCACATAAAGTGAGATATTTCAGTCTTTCTCAGCTGTGATGATGATCAGTATGACTTCTAGCTGATGAGCTGTCTGATCAGTCAGTCACAGTAATATGATGCTCAGTAGTAGTGTTGACACTGTGAGCAGCTGCTGGAAAAGAACATCAGCATCTCCATAAAGCTGGTCAGCAGATGGAAGCATGAAGTGCTCTAAAATCTGCTGCTAGATGCTGTGCTGACTTTGAACTAAACACAGTGGAGCAACAGCAGCAGATGACATGACACCTCAAAGCATCACAGACTGCAGAAACTGCACACTGGACTTCAGACACTTGGATTGTGTGTCTCTCCACTCTTCCTCCAGACTCTAGCAGCTGATTTACTCATGAAACACTAAAGTGACTTTCATCTGAAAAGAGGACTTTGTACTGAGTAACAGTCCAGTTCTGGTTCTGCTCAGTCCAGGTCAGACACTTGTGATGTTGTGTCTGGTTCAGGAGTGTTGATATTAGTGAATGTGACAGTTGTAGTCTGAGAGATTCACTATTTATACTCTTTATAGTCTTTTACTCACAATCACACATTATCAGTGTCTGAGAGTCTGGACATCACAGGATACTCAGCATTAAAACAAATATGTGATTTTACATGTAAATAATATAAAATACTGTATATAAGTTTACTGTTTTGAATTATTAACAAAGAACTTCTTTATATGTTGTGTGTCATGTATGTTGTTTGTCTTACCTTAAGGTACAACCTGACACTACATCTTTCCCAAACAGAACAGCTAACCTCTGAGGGAAGCTCGATAGACAGTCCTGATCTGCGGTGCTCTGGAGAACAGTCAGTGACCCTTCTGGGTTAGTAAGTTGAACTATCCCTGTGCAACAGGAGTTCAGGAAGCAAAAGCACATCGACATGGAAATACTTCTTTAAGCAGTGCTTTGGTCAAATTTAAAGACATTTTTGGAGATAAGAAATGATGGAGGTCCTAAAAACATGCTTATAGCTAGACACCAAAAGCTCTTTAAACATTCAGGACAAACATTAGACTTAACATACACGTACATTACTTATTATTTACATCAGCATCTTAACTCCAAATCTACAAACCCCCTTTCCACAAAAGTTGGGACACTTTCTATAAATGCACTAAAAAGTGAAATCTGTTGTTTGTTAATTCACTTGAACATTTATGTTACAGACAAAAGGACCAAAAAAGATTTTCAGCGTTTTCAGTGACAAACTTAATTCTGTTTGTGGCCCCGAGTGGCTCAGCGGGCAAAGACGCTACCACTATGACCCGAGGATCGCGAGTTTGAATCCCGGTCATGCTGTTTGCCTGGGCAGGTAGATGGCGCTCTCTCTCTCTATCACTTTCACATTGTAATGTCCGCTGGCTCAGGCGTCTACTGATTGGTCCAATCAGAGCTGGGGACCCTGTGTGCCTTCCTCCGAGTGTGTTAGGCTCTCCAGTGACGGTGTATCAGCGGTGGTTTGAAAAGAAGCTGTGGCTGCATCACACGCAACGGAGGAGGCTTGTGCTTGTCTGCACCCTCCTAGAGTCAGGGACAGTGCAAAGTGATGGGGAGAGGCCTAATGGAGGGGATGGGCTAACTGGCTACCACTACATTGGGAAGAGGATAAAATTGGCAATAAATAATAATTCTGTTTGTTAAAAATAAACACATGTACAAACTGATGCTAGTAACAATCAAAACAGAGGCATGTTTACTGCTGCATTACAGCACCTTTTCTTTGAGTTAGACTTTTAAATGGTATGTTAACTGAAGATACTAATTGTTTTAGTTGTGTAAGTGTATTTTTAGTCCATTCTTGCTGTAAACAAGACTTGAGCTGCTCAACACTGTAGCCACTGTTGTCTGACTGTCCTCTTCATGATGCTCCAGACATTTTTCGATAGGAGACAGATCTGGACAGCAGGCAGGTCAGTCCAGCACACACTGTATCTGTGAAGACACATTGTTGTAATCAGTGCTGGTACTAGACATTTCGGTGCCTTAAGCACAAAGGCTGAGTGTGTCACCACCACCTGGGAGGGCAAAGTCCACAGACATCAAATTCATGATTGAGCAGGTTGTGGGCTGTTTGTGTGTGTGTTATTTATGGCAGCAAAAGTTGCTCACCATTGTCTTTGGTTACATGTAAGTGGAATCTGCCCACCTCGGGCAGGGGGGACGGGACTTAAGTGGTGTTGTAATATGGCCCTGGTTGTAATACATGCAGAATGAGGTCTGACATTGTCCTGCTGAGTCCAAAGTACCAACATAAGCCTCCACATCATTGGAACCTTCACATATATGCAGATCACCCACTGATCACTGATGCCCTCTCATGCCATCACAGATGCACAGATAGTTTTTGCACTTTTTGTTTGTAACAGTCTGGATCTTTTTTCCACATAGAATCTGAAGTCTGTTTATCAGAAAAACAGTCTGAAATGTGGACTCGTCTGATCACAGAACACGTTTTACAGTCTCAGTCCATCTCAGATGTTCTTCTTTACATAACACAGTTTTAGGTTGTAATCTTTTCCTTTTGGCTATTTAATAATAGTTCAAGTGAACTAACAATTTAAATGAATTAGTGCATTTTTGGAAATGGGGTTTGAAAAGCAGCAAAGATCTTCCATCTGTAGACGGTAGAAAGGCTCATTCAAACCTCACATTTAGTTAACAGTGCCTTGCATATTATCAGAGATGTTTGCTGGAAAGGATATTCTGCAGTTCTCCATCCTGCCACAAGGGGAAGTCCAACCACATAACCAGGATTTCCACTGGAGCGGAGAGTTGCATCACTTTTGGTCTCCTATAACAATGTAACACAGAGTCTTACATATTCATTCATTTACCAAATATTATATCAATCAGATCATTTGGCACAGATCTGCACCTGAACAAAGGCTATCTGGAACTCCTGCTGTAAGGGCAGCATGGCACTATTAACAGCACCTAGTACAAACGATGAGGTCACGCTCACAATCTGACCAGCTTCACCATATCTGACAGTGTATTTCACCTGGAACACAGTTCAGAACAGATTATACACACATCTCAAATTCACAAACTCCAGCATGTCATGTTCTCTGTACTTCACACCTTCAGTTTCTGACCACAGAGATGCTTTTAGATAGATAGATAGATATATACTTTATTAATCCCTTGCGGGAAATTCAGGACATTTGTCAGGACTTTTGTCTGGACATTTAAATTCATGGTCCACTCACAGTCCATTGGTGAGTGAGACTGCTGGAATCAGGCACCACACAAACTACCACATTAGTGCCAAGGCTGTGCTGAGAATGGACCCCCACTGGTCCTGTGTTCAGAAACTGGCCAGTGAGCAATGAGCTGCAGTGACTGTGCACCACTACAGTGGGCATACAAGTGACACCTTATGGGTAGGTTTGTTTCCTGGACAGGGATTAGGCTTAGTCTTGCTTCTTCTCAGTGGAAAATCTCCACTCAAAGTGCAGTTTGGTCCAGGACCACTGTCCTTGTAAGTATAAGCAACACTGACTCAAAAACAAGGTTTCTTTTCCATTCTATAGGGAACCACCCATTGTTTTTAAGATTCTCTCGCTCAGTGAACACCCACCTTGTGCCATGAACCAATTATAAGAGTTAGACATGTGAGTAGGGGTGAAATGATTACTTGAGTAATTCAAGTTACTTGATTACAAAAAGTGATCGAGTAATTTTCTGAGCCTCGAGTAATCGTTTATGTAATTTTAAAACTCAGAGCACGGTATTTCACACTGACGACTTTTAATGTGGCACAACACGCTTATGTCACCCACGCACAGGAAGGAGGAGGCAGCGCGGAGATTTTTACTAAAGAAGAGGGAATATGCACGCGACGAGGGAAAAGAGTGACGTGCGATAAGAAAACAGCAATAGGAAAAGAATGCCGCGCGCTATCCAACACTGGCAGAACTGACAAGGTCTCTGCTGTGTATTCCAGCTACATCCACGCCATCAGAGCGCCTGTTTTCAGCTGCAGGTAACATTGCTTCAAAAAAAGAGGGCAAGCCTAAGTCCTGCATGGTCAAGCTCACGTTCCTGCATTGCAGTCAAACGCTCCTTTAAAAGGAACACAAACACACACACGGAGGCCTTTTCCTTGATTCTCCTGGAGCTATTGGTTTAAAGCACTCGCAGCAGAAATGTGTGAAACTGTTGGTGCATGGACTGGTTCAGATGTTCAGAACCTAAGATGCACAACATAAAGCCAATGTTTCTGCTTTTTTATTGATTATTGCCCTTTATTTTTGATACTTACAAGAAATCTTAAGTTGAAAGTAATTGAATGTTTTTTACTTGGGGTATTTATTTCTATTTGTGTTTGCAATTTGTAAATGTATGTTGTGAATTTAAAAATATAGCCTTTCTAAAAAGGAAGCCAATTGGTCATTCATTATTAAGTGAAATGTCTTGTTTTCTCTTGTGTATTTTTTATTGCACTTTAACAAAGCAAATATGTTTATACGATTACTCAATTAATCGAATCGATTTTCAGTAGAGTACTCGATTACTAAAATAATCGATAGCTGCAGCCCTACATGTGAGTGTCTCTTACTACAAGTTTAAAGAACCATCCAATAATATAAAGTCTACAATTTGGTATCAAAGCTTTCAGACACGGAAGCAAAAGCAGTTCCTCTGTGGAATATTTCAAAGAAGAGGTGGGCACCTCCAGTCCTGGTCAAACATATCTGATCCACCTCAGCAGGTAATTACCAGATTAAAAAATATGTACTGTCCTCCAGGACTAGAGCTGCCCACCCCTCAAAGCATCCTTATTATCTAACCTTATTTTAAAGGTGGAGGGCTGAGGTGCCAATCCTGATCCTGGAGATCACCTCCAGGTGAAAAACACCTGACTCTGATATTCAGATGGTCTTGATATCCTGAAGGGCTTTATTACCTGGATTAGGTGTTAGATTAAGGTTGGGGCCAAAATTTATAGGATGGTAGATCTCCAGGACCAAAACTGGGGTGTCTAAAAGAGTCGACAGTGTATGTGCATGACATGGGCTTGGCCTGGTGGTTGGGGAGCCGGTCTTGTGACTGGAAGGTTGTTGGTTTGATCTGCTTGCAGGACCAGACTTAACTGCCCTTTTGCAAATCACCGAACCCGCAACCGTGCCATGGAAAGGGCTGCTCCGGGCAAGTATACTCACTGTCCCCTACTGCAGTGATGTGTTAAATACAGAGGTTACATTCTGCTGGTCAATGTATTAGAGTGAAATCTTCTGCAGATGCATTGCTTTATCAGTTTATGATGGTCTTTTTGGGCCAATGAGGTCATTTATTACATAAACAAAGCCTTACTGGAGGCTTCATGTTCCCTTCAGAGCTCACCTGCAGCACCACCTGGTTGCAGACATTAGCAGGTTGGAGAAACTGGGGCTCAAAGGCAGAATCAGCAGCTATTTCCACCAGCGTCTGTGCGCCCTCTGTAGACTGTAAGGCGACGCTCTCCACTTCCACGGCCACCAGCTAAGACAGACAAACACGTTGTGGTTCAGTCAGACACTAGCGTAGACGCTGAGCTAATCCTACACTGTTAATCCTGATCAGGTCACAGCGTGGGCCGGTTTTAACCTGCCCGCTACAACACCTGCGTCTCTGCTTGGTCTGCCATGGCCTGAATGTAGTACAGCTTTACCTCAGACGTACACAGGGCCATCCAGTGAGCAGATTATGGGGCTTCATTATCCATAGCATATAAGACAGTCTCTGTAAACAAGCAGTAAAGATGTATAATAAAGTTTTCTTACATTAGCCTCAGTGTCCTTCCCCTGCAAAACAAACAAAAAAACTGGGTTACAAATCCACTTTCCCTAAAGAGAGCATACACGAGTTATCATTTGTGTAGGTTTGTGTGTCATAGTTTATATTTACATGACAATTTCAACATCTCCTTTTCTGTTATAACTGTTTTACTTGCTTTTAAGACTGATATGTTTACCGTATTTTCCGGACTATAAGTCGCTCCTGAGTATAAGTCGCATTTTTGGATGAAATTTATGTCATAAAGTCTAACACCAAGCACAGACATGCCATTTGGAAAAGTAATTTAAAATAAAAATAGAATAAAGGCACCAACAGGCTGAATCTTCTCCTGAGATCGCTACCTTGCCGTGGTGGAGAAGCTTGAGAGAACCTTTGAATCTAAGAGCGATACCATCTGGAGCTATGCTTCCAGACAAAGAGCGATCACACTCCCCATCCAACGGGACCTGGAACTGTGGGCTGCAGCACGGTTCTTACAACTTTAAGTGTTATGTTGCTTT